>VZRE01014181.1:438663-575190 GCA_013396775.1 Cephalopterus ornatus
GGGGTGGATGCCGGCCGGGGCCGGCCGCGCCCGGGCACCATGCACACCGTGCAGAAGGACACCACCTTCACCAAGATCTTCGTCGGGGGGCTGCCCTACCACACCACCGACTCCTCCCTCAGGAAGTACTTCGAGGTCTTCGGGGACATCGAGGAGGCGGTGGTGATCACCGACCGGCAGACGGGCAAATCCCGAGGATACGGCTTTGTAAGTGGCGCTCTCCGGCGGGCCGGGCGGGGCTGCCCCCTCTGTGCCCCGTGCCCGGGGAAGGGGGCTGGCAGCGGAGCCCCGCGCTGGGAACCCCCCGGTGCCATCGCTGCGGAGCCGCCGCCCGTCCCGTCGCTGCTGCGGAGCGCCGGCTGCTCCCCGGGCCGCCGGGGTTGTGCCCGGTGCGGACGGGAATGGGGGGCTCGGCCAGGACGAAGGGAGGAGCCCCCCGTGCTGGCCGAGGCCGAGCCGTTCGTTTCAGCACCTCCTCCCCCCCATGCCGCGGCCGTACGTCTGTGCGGGGCTCAGCGCAGCGCTGGGATGCCCCCGGTCCCCGCATCCCGCCCGCAGCTCCGCTGAACTCCTGTGCTCCGAGGGGCTTGGGGAGAGCTCCACCAGCTCCTTAAAAAAGGCACAGGGAGGAGGTGGAAGGGCAGGGGAAAACAGCTGGCAGCAGCCCAGCGGGGGAACTGGGCGAGGGGGGAGCCCACTTTTCCGTCGGGTCCCAGCAGCCCTTCCCATCTTGCCATGCAAGCGAGGCTGCTCGGAGGGAGTTTAGCTCCTGATTCAAAATAGAACAATAAATAAACTCCACTTAGTGCCTGTTGCTGGAGTGTTTACAAAGCACTGTTGCTACAAACAAGGCTGTGCTTGATTCCAGGTGACCATGGCAGACAGAGCTGCTGCAGAAAGAGCGTGCAAAGACCCAAACCCCATCATTGACGGCAGGAAAGCAAATGTGAACCTGGCTTATTTGGGAGCGAAACCAAGGAGTATTCAAACTGGTGAGGCATCCAGGAGATACCGTCTCTATTAGAATAACTTGTAAGACGAGGAAACAAATTCCTCAGGCTGGATTCATCTGATCTGGTGCACACTTATCTATCCCCCATAGTTCCGATTGTTGGCTGAGGACACAGCATAGTCCAGTTACCTCCGTTCTGTATCTTCTTATCTGTACCTGTTACACTTGTGTTACACACCAAAGTTCACAGAGCTGAGTTAAAGCTGTTTTCTTCCACGGCTGATCTGTTTGCCTGTTATCCTCTTCGTTACATGGGAATTAACACTAAGATCCATTTCATCATTCCGCCCTTTGGTTTAACGAGCACAGTACCCAGTGTGTAAAATAAGGCTTTTTACCCCATTGTCTCTTTGATAACAGCGCGTTCACACTGGTCTTTCATCTGAATTCCCATCTGCTCCTCGTGCATATCACATACGCATGTTAAATTTTACTTGCTTCTAAATGGGGCTCTGAATTTGCTCACATGCATAGCATATAAAATGCATATACATGTAGTGTAATTGTACCTGCGAGTTAGGAGTTGAATGGTACAATGAGTGCCATTCATTAATATTTCTTTTTTTCTGAACCTTTCTTTAGGTTTTACCATAGGTGTGCAGCAGCTACATCCAGCCTTCATTCAGAGACCCTTTGGGTAAGTGGAAATGTTTCTTAACGGTCTGTTTGAAATCAAATTCACGAATCAACTTCCTCATTGTTTAAAATGTGTGAAAAAAGCCTTGGCCATCAAGAGTGGACAGTTTCAACAGCTGTTGTTAATGTTCGGAGTACTTTATTTCTGGTGGAGATTTCAGAAGTTTTGTGCATTTGTCAGCTTTAATGTAATTCCCAAAGATCCTTCTTTATCCTCAGTAAATCGTAGTCATAATAAACCCAGTGCATTTCTCGCTGCTTTGCCAACTTCAAGAATTCACAAGAATTCAAATAAACGGAAAATAGTTTCTCTATTATAGTACTTAAGGTGTCAAAACAATTAAGCAAATTCTGTTCTCCTGTTTCTCGAATAAGATCTTCTGCTTCCTCTGTGCTGTTTCCCACGTAATAACGCTTAGGATACAGTTTTATCCTAGAAAACAAATTGCATTGGAAACAAAGTCTGTTACTTAATGAAAGTAACATTAGGTCAAAAATTGATTTTGGACAGATGTTATACAAGGCTTGAATAGTCTGCAAAAGTGGGCTTTTGTCTGCTGTTTTCAATAGCTTATACCATCCCTACTCGGTTAGAAAAGTCCTCTTTTTATACATCTAATAGGATCTGGCAGCTGCTCGGCAAAAGACAAGTGTGCTTCACGAGAACAATAGTGACTGTCATACTGCCTTCATTTAACTGTTTAATGATTGATGCAGCTCTTTTTTTACACCATTTCAGAAAGTGAATATTGATAGGGGTTTTTTATTATTATTTTCTAAGAGCATTAAGGAAATAGGTGCATTTTTTAAAGCTTTTGAGCACCACTCTGTTGTGGGTTTTGTGTGCCTCTAATATAAATAGATGGGATTTTGGCCTTTGTCAACAGGGATACTTCATCCCTTTCCTGCTCTCTGCTCATGTTTTTGTGGGGTGTTTTTGTTTTTTGATTTTTTTTTTTTTGAGAAGCAGAATAACAATAAAACATAAACTTTCACTCCTCTGCCCTCATGGCTGCAGTTGCCAACTGCCTGGATAATCTCATTCCGATGAGTTATTGGATATAAGAGGCTGTGTTGCCACAATAGTGCACACCCAGTGTATGTGTGTTGTGTGTGGTTCAAACATGCCGGTTTTCGTAAGCGGTTACAGCTCTGTTGGAAAGACTCGAAGAACATCTGTCATGAAATGAAGAGTCTCCTTTTTTTTGGTGCGAGAGCCACAGTAATCTGCATAGACAAGATGCTGCTTTTTAGCAGCTCTCCTTGCATGGGAGGTGAAATAGCTTTTGTGGCCCCAAGCACAGGCAGCGGCGGTACCTTTGGGATGTGAACTCGGAGGTTTTCCACATTGCACAGGGGTGCAGGAGAGAAGTTGACAATATAAAAGCAGCCTGTGGTGAGTTCTGCCACGCATGCAAATAGAGCAGAGCAAAATGGTGAAGCCCATTAATCTCCTGGTGTTGGCAGGAGCACCTTGCAGATTATCTGCAGTTCTGTGGGTGCTGTTCCTACCCCACAGCCGTAGCTCTGGAAAACAGGTTTTTTTTGGAAGAGTTTGCTTTTGGTTTCACATACAGAGGAGTGTGGGATCGACTGATTACGTGCTCTTTGTGATCTAGACAGTACCTGTTCCAGTTCTTAGGCATTGGTTTCATCATTAAACCAGCAGAGCTGCAGTTAACACATACAGCACTATAAATTATTTATCAGTTGCCAAGAGACAGGAACCAGGAGAATGGAGGGTTGTAGGCAGGGGATTATATATCATTATTTGCAAGCATCAGTAAACAAGAATTTTGTTGCATTCAGTCATTGCTCCAGCAGAATCGCTGGAAATGTGGGTTTGGCAAATGTGGAGCCATTTACCTGAACACCATAACTGGGGCTGCTGTGTGGCTTCTGTCAGGTGCTAAGTCAAGCAACAGAGCTTGGCTGCCAGTTCCCTCTTTGTTTCATCAGTAAACCAACAAAATTAAGAGCCTGTGAGGCTCCACTCTAGCATTCCCTTGAACCCACAATTTCCTTGGCCCTCTGTGGAATGTGAGGATAGATGAGGAGTTTATCACGGTCTGTCTTTGGAAGCTTCAATGAATTGCTATTGTCTGTTTGCTCTGCACTGTGCGGAGTGGATCCTGACCTTTCTCATCTGCTCGTCTGCTTTGCCCATGGTGTGGGATGCTGCCTGGTTCTCCCTCCTGCACTTCCTGTCTCTGCAAAGTGTTGTGCCCAGGCATGTGGTTTCCAAAGGATGATTGTTATGGGGCACAGAGTACTAGGTGTGGGAGCTGGACTTGGCAAGGCAGAAATGAATGAACAACCGTTAACTTCTGGGCAGTTAACTGAGAGCAAGCCAGCCAGTCATGTTCAGCTATCAAACCACAAAATGCAGGTTTTGGTGAAACCTGAAATGAATGGAAACTATGAAAATTACCCAAACATCAGTGAGGATTATTTATAAACTGAAGGCTTCCCCCTCCCAGCCCCAGGCACCCAAATGCAGCTGTAAATATTGCCTGGGCTATGCGGAACAGAAAGAGAAACCATGAGGAGCCTCTCTCGTTCCTCTTGCTGTCCTGGCAGGGGAGGCACTCACATGGCAGACAGCACGGAGTCGGTAGTAAATCCTGTTTTGAGAAGGAGTTTTTGGCCTGTTGTAACCGGAGATCTTAACAGTAATGCAAGGCAAAGGATACATCTGTGTCAGGGTGACTTGGAGATCTGGCTCCTGAGTTTAGGGAAGTAGCATTAGGCCTGGGGCTCAGCCTGAGGCTTACAGACTGCTCTTTGCTTGGAGGCACCTGGCAATGCCACAGTGTGTCCCTGCAGCTACCACTTAATGTGATCAGGTGATGTGGCAGAGCTGCTTGGTCCCCTCCTCTGGGACTCTGATGCTGGAGACAGGTTTGACTCTGTGCAGGGAACGGAGATTCCCTGGTTCTCTTTGCAGCCATGCTTGCTGCTCTGGACACAGGCAGCATATGGCAGATGCATTCCTGTGGCTGTGCCTCAGCAAAGGAGCTATCTGTGTGGGAGATCTACCAGTGACTGAGTAAGTGACTGAGCTCTTAGAAACATAAAGCTGTCTCTTGTAGCAGGATCCAGCTCTTTCTGTATCTGCACATTGGATGTCATTACTCCAGAGACCCCATCCTTGTGTAATTGCTCGTTGTGGTGACCCCCTGCCTCTGGCCCACATTTGGTCTTAGGCAGCATCAGAAAGAGTTAAATCTCCTTTGAGTTTAAAATTTCATGCATTTATGCTGCTGAAGTTAGGAAGTGAAGAAAGTCCCTCTTTGTGTCAGCCCACCCTCCCTTGCAGCTGTTTATCCTTAAAATTTCTCTATTGGGTTAAAAATAAAAGGAAGCAAACTTTCATCTTTTCTGTGGTTATGCTTGTAAAGTGGCACACGCTGGCCGTGCTCTGCTTAGCCTCTGTCAGCTGGCATCCCCCTGCTCCCACTTCCTACTGCTCACTTATCCAGAGCTGAGTGGCTGCAGGATCCCATCCCGATCCCATCCCACTCCTCTGGCCACAGGCAGCTCCTGGGGATGGAGCACCTGGCACCTGGTGTTATCCTGTGCCAGTAACATGAAAGCTTTGAGGGGGGTTTCCTAAAAAAATGTTCAAATCCAATTTCCAAACAGCTTCAGCTGCTAGCATTCGGGCATGGTGACTGCTTTTCAGACCAAATGCTTGCCAGGTAGAAAGAGATCATTTATCTATTTATTTATTTATTTATTTTGTGGGTTTTAAGCATAGGCACATATTTATAAGCAGATCAGATGGCTGTGTGAATTAGCTTGAATGTCTACTTCAAGGTAGCAAATGCTGGTGTCAGACGCAAGGGCTTGGTGTACTGTTTGTTTTGGTGCAGTTTGCTCATGTCCTGCTTGTAGAACAATAGAAAAGGAAAGCTTGGTCTGATACACTGACCTTACACTTGGCTGTGTAAATGGTGTGCCAAGCTCAGGGCAGTAGTAGACCTTTTGCAAGGGACAGGCTCTGGGTGAAGACTGAACAATTCCTGTGCAGTCAGGGCACAGGCTGGTGTGTGATGGAGAGCCAGGCTGAGCTGGCTCTAATTTTGTCTTTATGGCACACAGGTCAGGTTGTGTCATCTTCTCTGTGTGATTCCATTGCCTTTGGTGGATTTGCTCTTCGTCCTCCCCAGCACGAGAGCAGGCTCCTTGCAGCAGAGACCCAATTTCTTTCCCTTGGTGCAGGAGCTGGGGAGTGACAGATCCAAAATCATGCTCTGCTGCTCTGGCTGGTGCCAGTAGTCCCAATGTGGCAGATTGATGGACGCATCTGAATTTTTGGAGCAGTGCAGCTTGTACTTGAGCTCGTCTTTCCTCTGTGCAGCTGTTGGCATACTGGTCCCTAACTTGTAGTATTAAGCACATGCCCAGTAATTCGAATGATGAATGTGGCCCTGGGCATCCTGCCTCTGAGCTGAGGGCACCAGCCAGGGAACCAGACAGTTGTTGTGCTGATAATTTGGTAGCAAGGACACCGGGTCACTTCTAAATATGACTTACATGAAGAACTTGTTCCCCACAGATGGGAGCAAGCTACATACCACAGCTAAATATACTGTATGATCACAAAAGATGAAAAGTCGTGGACCTCGAAGTTAAAATTGAGTCTCCTGTTGCACAGTCTCCAAGTGCTGTAAACAGGATTGTGCTGTCTTCTGCAGCTTCCCTGTCACCAGCTTTGAGCATTTCACCTTTCCTGTGTCACAGAGCTGAGCTGCTGCTGGCTCTGCTCTGGCCACAGCGGCAGAGGCTGGGAAAGCCGTGCTGGATCCACGCTCACACATCCCGCCCGTGATTCCAGCTTGCAGGAAGGTGTGGAGGGAGACATCTTACACGTTCTAGGTTAGCAAAGGCACAAACAGCAGCAGAGGTCACAAACTCTTAAAATGGAATTTCTTTCTTGACTGAGAAATTACTTAATTACTTATTTTATCAGTGTAGGCCTTCTTTTATCAAAAATAGATATTTCATTGCTTCAGCTATGCTTCTTCCATAGCTGAAGCATTCTACTTCAAAATACTTCATCTCTCCAAGAAAGGGTTTTTGATAAATCAAATGGATGGTTTTAATTAAAGGTCAGTGGAAGGGATCATGTGTATAAAGAAAGTAAGTCTGTTGAAAATGGAACCAATTGAAAGTAGTCAGTGTAGTGTATATTATGCCAAAACTTGTCAGGTACTTCAGAAGACTTTAGAAATGTTTCTGCCATTGATTTTCTCTAAAGTGCAGAAGAAAACTGGAGAGGTCGGTTAAAGACAGAATTGCTCCCTGGGTTAATCTGTCAGAGCCTCTGTTTTTCCCTAGAATCCTACCAGGTCCCCCACACCAATGCTGAAGGACTCAGGCTCCTGTCAGGCACTGGTGTGAAACAGTCTCTGTTTCTTCTGTCAGTTAGTTCCTGGTTTGGCTGTGCTGATGACTCCAAAGGGGAGGGCTTTTTCCTTCTCTGGATAGCTGACTGGTTGCGGATAAACTTCCATGTGGCTTTTTCCTTGGTACCAGATGGCTCTTGTTTCAGGCAGATGTTATCTCCTGCTACCTGAGTGTTTTTCAGCCTGCTTCTCCAAAACTATTTTTGGTCTGGCCCTGCATGCCTTTGTTTGGGATTATGGTTCTTTTTTTTTTTTTTTCCTTTTTCCTTTGGGTGTGGGGGAAGCAAGATGCAGAGGATAAAGCTGAAAATTGTTGAGCCTGGCTATAACTCGTGGTGGAGCTCAGCATGTTGGTCTCAGACTCTTGGTTGAGCTGAGAAAAAAGATTAGATATTTGTGAGATGTACTCCCATCTTTGGTCTGCAGCCTCTTTTTTATTTCTTTCTTTCTCTTTTCCTCACTGATTGCAGTCTAGGATGGTCTGTTGTGACATGTTATTCCTTGGTGATTGCCTCTGGTGTGGTGATGTCTAGTCCCAGCAGGGAAGTAGGAAATACAGTCATGTACCTCTTTGCACAAGCTGCTGTGTAAATCTCCTCAGAGAGCCAGAGAAGGACGAGTAGAAGACAGACAGTCAAATTAGTTACAAGATGAGCAGAAATTGTGTTGATTGGTTTGCTGTTCTGTGTTTATGTTGTATTGCAGCAGGTGAGGATAAATATCATGGAGCCGCAGAGTTCATCCTTGTCTGATTTGAGCTGGCTGGGATAGCTGGCTGATGAGACAGAACCCTTGACATTTCAGTGCATCAGCTTTAGTAGGGACATTCCAGGATTTGGAGGTTTGTCAGTGGTTGAAGCCCAGCCTCTGTCAGTGAATGGTGAGGGAAGGTGGAGTGGTCAGGGCACAACACGTGTCCTGGTTTGCACCAAAGGGTTGGTGGATAAACTCTGTGATCTCCTGCTGGAGCCAGAGTCCTTGCTGGCAGCCAGGGCCCCCCGTCCCGGCTACGCTCCAGCCTGAGGCCCTTCCTCATCATGTCTGGATTGAGAACAGGACCTGAATTTCTTACGTTTCTACAGCCTGTCATTGTGGCTGGGGCCCACGTGATACCTATTGCCAAGCCTGCCTCAGCTCCACGCAGGTTTATTTGAGTGTCCTTCAGGAACGATTGGGAGTGTCCTGCAGGAACGATTCCTTGGAGTGTGAATTACTTCAGGATGTGTGCCTGCATCACCAGCTCCGAGGTGGTGTCATGGCACTGCTATTGCAGGTGTGGGGTGTGCTTCCAGAAGCAGCTTTTAAACTCAATGAACCACTTCAAAATATAGCTTCTGATCTGTTATCCAGGCTGTGGTTCGAGGTGTAGCATCACCGGGGGTAGTTTTCACATTGCTGTTGTGGACAGCTGTGGCTGTGCAGTACCACCAGCACCGCCTGCCATCACGTGCTGTGGCAGTGTGGGTGTCCCTGTAGCAGCTAATGGGTCAACTCTAATGGAAATGGAGGCCAAATTCCTGGGGTCAAATGCCAGAATTTGTGCCTTCACTGGCAGACACAAAGGGCTCTGTTTCTTTTATTCTTCAAGGAATAAAAGGCTGGTCGCAGCGGTGGCATTTGTGTCCTGATCTCTGTGAGGCTGCCAAGAGCCCTGTGCCCCTCCTTGTTTCCCAAGTGTTTGTGTGATGCCGTGTCCCTCCTGACAGAGGGCTGCAGCTTTCTCCCACCTCTCCAGAAGTGACAAAACCAGCTCCCAGCAGGGCTGGCAGGGATCAAGGGGGTCAGGAACTCCCACTTTTTGCTCTCCCAAACTCCAGCAGCTTGCAGGAGCTGCTCCTGGCTCATGCGTAGGAAGTCCTGCATGATGGGAGAGAGCTGACAAAGTGCAGCTGAAGCACATTTTATGTGTAAATGTGATATAAAATAGTCAAATATATGAAGTGACTCTGAGATGAGAGTGGCTGAGAAGGGCTCATTCCTCTTCCTTGTCATTTGGGGTGAGGTGTGGAGCACATGGCTATCTGACTTGTCACTTCTTCCTGGCTGCCCACCCCAGCAGAGCCACCCCTGCTCTGCAGCTCCTCCTGGCAGCCCTGCAGCTCTGGTGGGGAGAACTGGGTGACAGCAGGTTTCAGGTTGATTTTTTTTCAGCAGGCAGTGCCTCCCCAGAGCCAAAGGCACTGACACCACAAACCTCACCTGACATGTTTGGACATCTCCACCCAGGACTGCACCAAAACAGGCTCCTTTTGTTCTGTCCTCCATATTTTGCACAGCAAAAGCAGAATGGAGCCTGCATCCCCTCTGCCAGTGGCTCTGTGACCATCTCTTTTGTTCAGTCTCACCCCTGGCTGCCGGGGCAGCGTGGTGTGGTGCCACGGAGTTTGGAGCGTGGGCTGGTGTGGCGACCACGACGGCCCTCCCAAGTCCCTCCTGTGCCTCTAGGCTTAGGTTTGAGTGTGCTCGTTGTGTTTGGTGGTCTTTGCCCATGATTAATTGTAATGCCATAAGCATCTCGTGCGTCTGCTGTTCACGGGATGACTTTGACGTGTGGTGGCCGTGGCTGATCACTTGGTTGATGTTTTATAATCACACCGTGTGTGTTTTCGATGAAGTTCTCTTCTGGCTTGGCAGGGCCCATTGTGGGGGATGGAGGAAAACTGCAGGGAGGGAGGGAAAGGCATCTTAAAACACAGATGTGACTCATCCTGTAGAAATTCAGAGGCAAGTTTGCTGATTTCTAGAAAGAGAACTCCAAAACAGCTTGCTGCTTTTTTTTTTTCCTTCTTCTTCCTGAAAGATCATCTTCAGCAATAATGGAAGGGGGAGAAAATATTTTAAGATTTTCTGTGGATGCTCAGTGTAGCCAGCAGAGAACTTCATTGCACTGGTTTGTTTTGTTTGTAGCTGCAAGTCATCAAAGTGACCTTACCTTGGGTTGTGTGTTTTGTTTTGATCAATGAGTTGCCATCTGTCCACCTAATTCTGAAGTCAAAACTGCATAATATCTTGATTGAAGTTTCTAGCTAAATTATTAAAACCCCACAGACCTAAAGAACCTTCCCTTTTACATTTATATTCCCTTTAGAAGCAGATTCTGGAGCTGCTGAGTGTGATGTTCTAGTGCAGTAATCTATTGTGTGTGATGTGTGCTTGTTCTATGCATTGGGCTGGGATGTATTTCTGGAAACAGGGTACAACAGTACTTACTGTCTTCCAAACTAATGGTGCTTTTTATTCCAAATAGCATTGAAGAGCTGGAATTTTTCCTTGCTGGGGGGAAAAGTAGTGTAGGATGTTGTGGATTTGCTGTCTGTGAGCCCATTGTGGAGCTCCATACAGGAAAGCAAAGCCAACATGCAGAGTTTCTCAGGGACGAGCTGGGAATGTCCACTCACCCACATCCCCCACATGGGTTGTGCCAGCTCTGAAGAGCAGTTGGGTGGCAGCAAGGGACATCAAGGGTCACCACCTGTGTAGCTGCTCAAACAGGATGATGCTCAGGCTGGATTGCTCCATGTCTCTCTGACCTGACCGTCCTCCCAGTCATTTGGCAGGGGCAGGCTGAATGCCTGTGAGCAGGAAAAGTGCAGGCCACGCCTCTGCTCCTGCTGGTGGGTGGGTTTTAATGAGTCCTGAGGATTGTACATTGTTTTTTGTTGCATTTGTGGAGTGGTTTTTAACTTAAGCCCTGGAGTACCAGGAAGCCTGGTAGTGGGACATGATGTGTAGGGAGAAGCGACAGGCAGCCAGAGGATCCATCACCAGTCTGGGATGCAGGCTGTTGTCCGAGCTGCTGATCTACAAAAGGGTAGAGCAGGAAAGCAGCCTTGCACCTCTGACTTATTTAAAACAAAATGAAAGAGAACAATCCCCCAGTGACGAGGCAGGAGGAACCTCTGGGTGGGACTAACCCTGCTCCTCAGAAGAGGTGGCTGCTGCTGCCTTACGTGAATGTGTGACATTAAGTGCCCTTGGGCTGAACTGGTGCATAAGCTCCAGCTCTGACTCAGCTGTGCCAGCTTCAGTTTAGATCAGAGATGAACAAAAACAGATTCAATGAATTTTTGCTGCCTCATCTCATTCTTGTTACCCACAGGGTGATACTGGGTATGGTGCCTTCATGGACTGAAGGGCTGTGAGGTCCCTCTCTCTGTGCCAGGGATGGCTCTGGTCTTGCACTTAATGAGCCAAAGGTTGAGGTGCTTCTCGCCATTCTCCATCCTCCCTGGTGCCCCTCTCATATCGAAGGACCCTGATTTTAGGGGCAGTGTTGCTGTGTGGGGAGGGAACAGTCATTCTCTTATCATGCAAATGGCCTCAAGAAAAAACAAACTGCATATGGCAGTGGGAAAATGAGCTCTTGTTTGTGAGAAGCCTTTCCCCTGCCTGAGGAGGAGGTTAAACCATTAAGTGCTGGTTGTAAAGCAAATAGGAACAGCCCTGCAAGTGCTGGATAGGAGGGACCAGCCCCATTGGATCCCAGCATGTTTCAGGTGGTGGCCAAGACTTAGGATGCTTGGGTGGAACGAGGGTGGCCATGTACAGCCCCGTGCCTTGCGAAGAGCCTGTGGGAGGTTTTTAAAAGTGGTTGTGTTTGAAAATGTGCTGTCACACACATCCACACAAAAATCCCCAAAATATTTGAATCTGCATAAGCTCTCTGCAGAGTTTTGCTTGGGTTTTTTTTTTGTTTACCAAACGAGTTGGGTTTGGAGGCAGGGTGGCACGAACTCTCCAGAGGATGGCTTTGGTTTGTGCTCTGGCCTTACGTGGCTCAGCAAGCAGTGGCCAAAGGGACCTTCTCCACAGGGTGCCCTTTGTGGCTCTGATCTCTCAGTGGTCCTGTGCCAATGCTGGTGACAGTCCTTACCCCCCATTTCTTAAACAAGCCCCAGATGTGTCACCCTACACACAGCAGAGCTCTGCTGCAGTGGGCTGTGTGGGCAGGGACTGCTCAGACTCTGTAGTCCGTGTGCAATTCCCCATTTTTGTCTGGCCCATGGCAGTTTGTGTGGATGGCCTTAAACCTTCAGGTTTGCACAGATTTTGCTCTTGTTTGAGGCCTGACTTGACTTGAGCTCTTTGGAAAAAACATCCCTTTCATTTTGCTGGGTTTTTTTTCCTTTCCCTCCTCATTAACAGTTTCTAGTACATTAGTGGGCACTCCTGCATTAATCATCTCCAGGATCTTTCCGCCTATGGACTTTAATTGACTGTGGCGTTCTTAAGTTCCTCTCAGCAGCAGTGTGGCTGCCTCAGGGCAGGGCCAAAGTGGCTGGGAGAAGCAGTGCTTTAGGGCCTGCTTGGAAAGGGCAGCAGAGATGTGTCACCTCATGGGCACAGGGGCTGCTGGAATGGCCACTACTGGGGAATGTTGCTGAGAGAAAGAAAACCAGCATTAATATCTTGTGTTTTACAACAAACACCCTGTAGCATTGCCCTAAACATCCAGTGTTATGGAAACATGGGCCTAACTGTGTGGTAACTGATAACAGCTCCCAAGCTGGAGGGCCTGAGACTGTGCCAGGGGACAGTGGTCATCTCTGGTGGGACAAGTGGAGATCAATGGGGTGTCCCTGGTGCTGGGAGATGTCCCACAGGGGCTGTGGGTTCTAATGACCCTCCACTCAGGTTTGGGTGGTGGGATCTGAAGGATATGGGAGGCAGCAAGGCTGGCAGGGACAGACAAGGGTGTGTGGGGGCCAGGTAGATGCAGCAAGCCAGTTGAGCAGGTGCTGTGTCACGGTCATCCGGGAAGGTTATTTTGGGGACCAGCAGCCTGGATAACGGGAGATACAAGCCATGGGGACCAGGGTGCGTGTATTTGTTGCAGTCCATGCTTCACCTTGCACTACTTCCACCCTTGGGGTCTAGGAGTGTTCTGCTTTTCATCCCTCACCCCGAGCAGCACCCCTGGCTCGAGGGCAGCACTGCTGAGCTGTGGCTGATACACGTGAATTTAGGGAGGGGAGGAGGAGACATGCAGGCTGGAGGGAGCCCAGCCCCTCACTGACTCTGTCCCTTTGCCTCCACAGACTCACGCCTCACTATGTTTACCCCCAAGCTATCATCCAGCCCAGCGTGGTCATCCCTACCCCTGTGCAGTCCATCACGTCTCCCTACATCGACTACACCGCCGCCAGCCAAGCCTATTCCCAGTACACCACAGCTGCCTACGACCAGTACCCCTACGCTGCCTCCCCCGCTGCCGGGTTTGTGGGATATGGCTACACGGGCACGGTGCAGCCCCCCATCACCGCCAGCAACCCCGCGGCGCCCGCCACCGCCTTCGTGCAGTACCAGCCCCAGCAGCTGCAGCCTGACCGCATGCAGTGAGGGCCCTGCCCGCGCCTTTGCCTCCTGGGACAATCTTACCATGGAAGGATACGACTAGGACAACAAAAATGACAAAAAAAAGAAAAAAAAAAAAAAACAATAAAAGAAAAAAAACCAACAAAAAAAAAAAATCACCCTGTCCCTTTATCCCCCTTACGTAGGTGCATATCGATACCTAAGCTATTTATAGTGTTGAGGGCAAACCCAAACCCTTGCAGTCTGACTGTGCTTATGAAAATGGACTTCTGGTAAGTTTTTTTTTTTTTTTTTCTTTTTTTTTCCTTCAATCTGGACAGATACTGTCTCGAAGATGTTCTAAAAGTGACTGAAATGTTTCACAGGAAAACTACAGATTCTTGCACACATCGCGGTCTGCTTCCATCACCTGTGGTCTTCTTTCCTTTCCCCCTTCCCCGTCAGCCCTTCCTTCCTCATCAAACCTGCAATCCTCTTATTTACTGGTGAGGTACAGAGGTACTTGGAGAACATGGAAAAAAAGCAATCTTATTTTTTGGTTGTACAAAAACTTTGTAATACTCAGAGATGCCTTACAGAAAAAAAAAAAGCAAAAGAAAAACTATTTTTTAATATTTATTGCGATTTTATTCGCATGAGCTGTGAATTGCAGACAGAAGAATAGTAGTAAGTATCTGCCTTGTTTAATTCTCATTTTACTAAATTATTGTATGTAGGTAAAAGTTCTTAAGTAATTGCTGAATCACTTCAACATGCAAAAGGGAATATTGGCTTGAAGGAGAGCAGAATATTCCTTTAGTCAACGCACTGTACTATTTTCTTATCGTAATTGTTACTCTGTTAAGATTATCTCAAATTTAGGTATATTTTTAAATGCAAAAAACCAACCAAGAATACTGAACATTTTGTCTACTTTGGTAGATCTTTTGTTACAATGCTGCAACCTATGGAGACATTTACAGTATTTATGTAAAAGAGATTTGGGGCTGTTGGCCAGCGAGGTTTAGAAGAGTAGAGCAAAAGAGAAAAAGGTGTTATGTCACTGAACAAATGGGTAAATGTAACCTTTTTATGCCTGTAATCCAACAGCCAAATAAAGGAAGAGAACAGGCGATGTAAGTTAAGTGCATTTCTACAAAGACAGCAATAAACTATTTTAACTTTTAAAATTACTCAGTGCTCTATGGTACCATGTTTGCTTGGCTGAAGTGCAGTAGGGAGTTACTTTCTAACTGACCTGCTCTGGCTACGCTGGGTCTTCACCATGAATGTGCCGGGGTAGGCCAGGAGTGCGTGTCCTGGGGCAAGAGCCCCTGTTGGCATCCTGACAGGCACTGCCTGGGTGCCACTGTCCCTGCAGCGTGTCCCACGTGCTCTTACTTGCTGTGCCTGTCCCAAGTCACCTCAGGGTTTTTGAGCTCACAGGCCTGTGGGTCCCCAGTGCTGGTACCAGGCACTTGCTCACTTGTGCAGAGCAAAGGATGGGAAGTGCTGCTGTCCTGGTGCAGCTCCAGTGGAAGCAGGGACAGCTGGGATCAGATCACACCCCATAATCCTCAGGACACCACCTTCCTGCTTGTTCAGTCTGAGAGTTGTTTCCAAAGCTGAATTTATCCAAAAGTGAGTGGTGTGCCAAAGCCTAGTTAAGGATGGGTTGCTGAAGGGCCCCTCTGATGCTGAGGCGGGTGCAGTAGCAGCAGTGAGACTCTGACGGGGTCCTCACATCCCTGAGTATGCTTCACCTAAGTGAGATGGCTGCATTGGACTTTCCCCAGCCAACTTGCTTTAGAAACTTGGTTTTCAGATTTTGACAATTACGAAACTTCAAGAATCATTTTTTAGAAGTAAATAAAATTATTCTATTTGATCATGCCAGTTATCTGGTTCGTGTCCATAAAGGTCACGGCAGGACTAGTGCCAGGAAGTGTCATGTCCTTGGCACCAGCATATGCTGCTGTTAAAGGTGATGATGCCTAAAGCCATCCTGGGGGAAGAGGGTGCCATAGGTTGAAAGCACGGCAGTTCCGCATTGTTTCTGATCAACCACTGTAGTGAGCTGGAAGGCACACGGTGGGCATGTCTAGTGTTATCAGTGGGCCTCAGAGTAAACAGCCCATCTGGATGAATGGAAACAGCTCATTCTTCCCTTGCTTGTATTGTGTGAGAATGCAGGTCCTGGTGGGGCTCTGTTCATCCTGCCTCCCCAACCATGTGGGTGACATTTATTTCCTTTTTAAGTAATTACTTTCTGGATTTGCTGTGGGGCTGCCAAAGGAGTAAGAGCCGAGCGCCGCATCCAGCGTGGTGCTGGCGGGGAGCTCAGCCTAGCCCGAGACCTGCCTTTGAAGTGCTATTGGGGCTGGAGATTATTCAGCTATTCTTCTTCCTCCCTGTCATGAGTCTTTCTGAGGAAGAGGGATGGGAGGATTTTGGAGCTGGATGGAGGTGCTGGGAGCCACATTAGTTTTGCCTTCACCGAGGACCCACATCTCCCCCAGTCAATAGGGACACAAAAGCTGCTGAAAATCAATTTGCTTCTGAAAAAAACCATGTGTGCAGTGCAGTCTGAAGTGCAAAGAGTGATGATTTTCCATTTAGCTGTCTTAATTTCCTGAAAGCTGGCCAAACTGCCAGGAAGCGAGGGCGCAGGCGGCGCTACCAGCACCCAGCCCGCCACTGCCGAGTGCCATTCCTGGATCCCACTCAGTTTTGCTCCGGGCTCATTTCGAGAAACAGCCACATCAAAACAACAGCCCAACCTGCCGCCTTCCTGCGTGCGAGAACCCGACTGCGAAAGTGTGGCCGGGCAGAATAATGAGCTCTGCCGTGCTGTTCCCCAGCTGGGAGAGGGGCTGTGGTGGCAGGTGGTGAGGGAAGGCTGTGGCCCCTAAAAAGGAGCCCAAGAACTTCCTTGTCCCAGTGCAAGACTGGGAAAGTGGGAAGAGCTCAAAGGGTCGCTGTGTTAGCAGTTAACTGAGTTAAATGCAGTGTATGAGCAGTGGGGTGTGGATGAGAGGTGGTGGCTGCCTGGCTCCTGACTGGTCAGGGTAGCACAGGGCAAGTGCTTAAGTCACTTTGAAATTGCTTAAAGGTGTAATTTTTTTTTTTTTTTTTTAATGCATTGCTTGATGGACCATCCTCTTTCACCTGCATCACATGCCTGCCTTATGTTGTCCTGGCATGAAAGAAGTTCACCCCAGGCAGCTCAGCTCTGCTGCAGCCAGACAGAAGCCAAGGGAGGGCACGAGATGGGGAGTCACTGCTTGTTTTAAGAGCTTTGGTGCAGCAACGTGCAGCCACAGGGACGTGGGGAGGAGTGGCAAGGGCTGGGTGGTTTTGGCAGGGTACCTCCAGCAGCACCATCTGCTTGGCACAGGTTCCAGGGGTGGAACTGGCCATGGGGGGCCAGACCTTGTCCTGGGCACATCCTCATGGCCATGCTGGTGGCTGACACAGCTCAGGCCATCTCCCTGCCAGCTGTGCCCACGTGCCCAGTTATTTGCATGAGAAATTCAAATATTTTTTATAGGAAACTATCACACCAGAGCTGTCAGGGGGAGCTTTGGCTTGCGTGGGCTGGAGCATGTGCAGCCCCTCTGCTGTCATGAGGAAATATCACCATAAATACCAGGGCTGGGGACCTAGTCACCATCTGGACAATCCCAGCCACAGTCCGGCATCATCTCTCGGCATTCCTTCCCTTCCCACCCCACAGCAGCGAGCCGAGAGACAGCCCTGTATACCCAGGCTGCCTGCAGAGCTTTGGCTGGTGCCAGACCCTCGCCACCTGCCCACCGTGGGAAGGGGATGGCTGGGTGAGATTTCTGCCCTTCCCAGGCACTCCCTCTCTCTGGGGTGTCCCCTGCCAGAGGCACAGCCGAGGGCTCTGCTGCCAGCGGCCGCCTGAACCCTGCTGGTGATAAGGAGCCGGGGTTACCCAGCACTGCCCCCGCTGCCCCCTGTTATCTGGTGACAGCTGGGGAGCCCCGCGGGCTCCCATCAAGTTCTAGAGCTTCGAAGTGGCACCCCCAGCCAGTGGCCATCCCCGGGAGGGAGCACTGGGGGCACTGCAGGGCACAGTGGGCACTGCCAGCCCCCATGGCCCCGCTCCCACAGCCCCAGTACCAAAACTTCACAGCTGAGAGGAAAAGGCTGAGCACAGGATTTATTTGCGTGGTAACTGGGCTGCTGTTGGCACTTACCCTTTAAAATAGAGTTCACAGCAAAATGTTTTTACCCCCTCACATACAGGGAACGCTAACAGCATCCCTTTCGTTTTTTTCTCTCTCTTCTGGCTGAAACTTGTTTTTCCCTCCTTTGTGCCTCTCTGAATCCTGCCAGCGTAGAGATTCCCTTGTTCAGAGAGTGAAAAAAGAAAGAAAAAAAAAAAAAAGAAAAATAGAAAAAGAAAAACTTAAGCCTGGGATTAAAAACCATCACTAAAATAGTTTGAATAACAAAGTCAACTGACTCGCCGGGAGCCCGGTGAATGCCTGTCACGTATCTCCCGGGCAGGGTCATGTGTTTCACTAGATAGTTCCTGGAAAAGCTTCTGCTCAGCCCGATAGACCTGCGGCTGCTGATACGGCTGTGCCCGTGCCGGCCTCTCTCCTGGAGGGCTGCGGGAAACTTCCTGAAGGGGGGGATGCATTGGGGGAATAAAGAAATCTCCCTTGGGTACCAGAGGCATGGGGTCTTCTTGTGACCCGAATAACAAACAGCTGTAAATAGTGATTGGGGCTTCTCCAGCATCAGCTGTCCCAGCACCAGCACCCCGGGGCAGCAGCCCCCCCACCCTTACTGATGTCTTTAGCAAGGGAATTTATGCTGGGCTGGCTTTTTTTTTTCCCCTCCACAAATTTTTGCATAGTTTTAGCTGTATAAATAATCAAAAAGCGGGACCTCGCATGAGGTAAAAGCAGAGGGTTTGTAAATTCCCTCCGGCAAAGCCCCCTCAGCCTTGTCAGACACATTGTGTGGGACCACGCAAGCAGGAGTGTGTTACTGGGGGGAATTTGTGCCTAAAACCAGACCCAAAAAACTGTTGTTTTATCCTTTTGCTGACTCCAGCAGCACAAACCTGGAAACACAGAGGTGTGACAGGGCCCAGCAACAGGGACGATGGCTCAGATAAGGGCACGCAGTGTGGGAGCGTAATTAAAGACTCAGATTTATTAGCTGTGTCTGTGCTCAGGAGGCCGATAGTGGTGATAAAGCTGTTGGAGATGGAAAGGTTAGTGATGGAAAGGTTAGAGATGGAGACGCAGAGATGGAGAAGTCAGAGATTGTTGTCAGGGATTGAATCAATGAGCCCCCAAAATCCCAGGAGCCACATAAAGCTGGAGACTGTAGCCTTTTGTAAATCAGCCAGGAATGTGTCTTGGTTTGAAAATAGCACTGAGCATCTTATTACATGTTTAACACTCAAAAGATCTTTTAAAATCAGACTCAGCTCACTTGAGAGGCTCCCGTTCAATCTCTACCTCTGGATAAACACGGAGGGGGGTGTCAGCGACAGCCGTTTGCGGTCTCTGGTAGCATCAGCTGCTGTGTTTGCATGAGCTGCTGACATGTGAGCACGTTAAACAAAGCTTGAGCTTTGCAAAATGAAAGTGAAATGAAATAAATAAATCGTACCATTAGTTTTCCATCAGCTGGCTTTAAAATTAGCAGGTTTTAGTCATAAACATGGTAGAACAAGCCCTCAGGGGAAGAAAAACCATCCAAAACCCACATCCTACCTTATTTTCAACAGTGTACACTAGTCTGTATTTCATGCCACTTTAGTAAGGTAAACCAATTTGGTTTCCTTTTGCCGGTGAATTTTATGTGTACAAAAACATTTATACTACATACATTATAAATCTGATTAGAAACACAAATCTATGAAAAAATGTGGTTTTTATCAATAGCTGTGTGCCTACATATATATGTGTGTATATATGAAAGAATACATACGAATGCCTTATTTCAACTGATATTTTTACTTTTATTTCACAAATCCTGGCTGCTGAAGATGCCAGGTGAATCGCAGATTAGAAGATAATTTAAAATGAGGAGCATAACATAACAGCACTGCAATCAAATTTAATGGCTGGTAGCACGAGCTCGCCTGGGGCAAAACCATGTCCTGGACTGAGGTCAGGTTTCAGAGGGCTGGGAAAAACAGTAAAAAGATCCTGTGGTGATGTGAGAGCAGTGGCTGGAGATGGGCACTCACAGTCCGAGGCATCCCCCATCCTCTTGCCCACTGCTGCAATACACACTCAGGCGCTTTGCCTGTGGGTGTCTGTCTGTCTGTCTGTCTGTCTTTATGTATTCCCATATGTTCTCTTCAATCAGCCAACCATGGGCACTTCAGCCTCAGTCTGCTCAGTCCAGAACACAGATATTTTGGGCATCTGCAATCTGGACGAAAGCACCAGCCCTGCCAGCAGCTCTGTACGGGCTTGAATGGAAAAAAAAATTAAAAATATCCCATCGAGTTGGGTAAAAGGTTGCCAGAGCAGCCCCTCTCCCGTGGGCAGGGAGCAGCCCCAGCCCCAGCCCCAGCACTGCCCTGCAGCCACCAGCCAAGACAGAGCCTGCAGGAAAGAGAATAAATTGAATCCAAATGTTTATACCGTTGGCACTGTCTGGGTCATGTGTCTAAAGCTGAAGAGTGCAGGAATATTTTCTTGTAGCTGTCGAATAAACTGCTAGAAATGGTTGCTGTGCAGAGCATCCCAGCGGGGTGCTGCAGGAGGCTGGGGCTGAAACCTGCTTAGTCTGATGGATGGATGGATGGATGGATGGATGGATGGATGGATGGATGGGTGGAGGGATGGATACACAGAGGAGTTGGGCCCATATTCAGAGACTGGGCCAAGAGCTCTGTGCACAGGCAGTGGGTTTGGGGACAGGTGTAGGGTCTCTGTGCAAGTGAGGCACTGCAGATTGTGGGCACAGTGAGGGCCTTGGATTTCCCCTCTCCTCCTTTGCTCACACGTGCACACGCACACACACAGAGTTCTCTTCCCATCCTCATCAGACATGCTGAGCTCTGTATGTGCAAGGCCCCGAGCTCCAGCACAGACCCAGCTCCCATGGGTGTCTGCACCATGTCCTGGATGCTGCAGGTCAGTGTGCTGAGACGCTTTATAAAATCCTCACCCCAACCCACCAAGCACAGCCCACGCCTGCTGCCCACTTAGAGGTCCCAGCATGGTGGTTACAACAGGCTTACTCATTTCTCCAGTGAGTAAGACTGAAAGGGGAGCCCCACGGGTGCAGGGCCAGGGGCTGATAAGGAGCAGCTCCCTAATCTCCAGCCCCAGCAGTCCAGAGAATGAGGGTGATAACTCACACAAACCCTTGGCTTGCAGCAGTGGGGGTGCTGCTGTTGGTTTGAGTGTTTGCAGAGTTGCACCTCCTCACCTCGGGATGGCTTGTCTGCGGTGTTCCACCCCAGACCAGCACTCCCTCGGCCTCCCCTGGGAGCCAGTGGGAGCTGGTGGTGATGGCAATCCCAGGGCACACACCTTGGACCACTTGCTTGCCTCTGCACATGACGCCCTGTGTTCCTGGGACACAACCAAGGGGACTACAGGAGGCAGCATCAACCATCTGATCAATCACTCTGTTTAGAAAGATCCAAAGTTTAGAAATTGGACGTAGGGAAAGTCCTCAGCTGCCCTATGGTCTGGGTGACACCAGGAAGCCAGGAGCACAGCAAAGTCTGGCACTCCCCTGATTCAGACCTGGGCTGGGATTTTGGCTCAGATACCTGGTTTTTATCTACCTCCCTGGGGAGCTGCTGGACAGGCTGTCCGGGTCAGGCTTGTGGCTTGTTCCTGCCCATCTCCCATGCCAGCAGCACCCACCACTGCTGCACCTCTGGCCCCACATCACTGACCCCAGCTCACAGGGACCAGCCTCACTGTCCCCTCACCGGCCCCGTGTGCCAAACTGCACATGATAAGCTCCGCTCCAAAGCACATTTTTGTCAGAGGGTAGCAAGATAAAAATCTTAAAATAGCTCACCATGATATTCATCAGGGTCTGTGCCACCACATTTCCCACATGCCATTGTCCTCTGTCCTCCCTCCCCGGCTCAAGCCATGAACATTCCTGGGGGAAGGCTGGGTTCCTGAAATACAAAGCAGGACACGTGCAGAGCTGCTCCTGTCCCGGAGCATTACAGTCCCTGGGCAGAATGGCACTGAGCATGACATGGCACTGCCAGCACTGTGGGGAAGACTCTGCCTCTGCTTTTGGGGTGCCCCCAGTCCCACACACCCCCTCTGTAGGGCCCCCCATCCCCATCCTTGGCTTGCTGCAGGGAGCACCAACCCCGCTCAGTCTCTCCGAGCCTTTGGCTCTGACCAAACACCACTTGGCCAAGTCCCCAGCAAGGGAACAAAAGCAGAGAGCCCCAGCGACGGGCCAGGGAGCTGGGGGAGGGCACAGCTCCCTGCACAGCTCCTCTCCAACACTGGAAACCAGCGGAGAATAAACATGAACCACCCCCCTCGCTGCCTTTGCCATTCCCTGCTCCCAGTGCTGCCCAGGGACACTGCCATGGGGAAGAGTGGGTGAGCTGGTGCCAGCACCTTCTCCTGGAAAGGCCTATTTCAGCTTCTGCTCCTTGCAGGGTGAACCCACTTCCTTAACCCCTCTGGTGCCAACTGGCCAGTGCCATGCCCTGGCCATGGTCCCTGGGCTCTCAGTGCTGCCAAGCAAGTGGCACACAAAGCTTTAGCCTTTCCCAGCTCTTAGGCACATGCTCCAACTCTCCCTTATTTTGTGTTTAGTTTTGGGCAGCCAATATCACATCATATTTAAAGGCACAGTTTCAATTCATATCTATCTCGATTTTTTTTTTGATGAAAAACAAGATTAAAAATAGTCATCAGGAAAAAACAAACATTGCAATACCCTCACAAATTTTTCCAACAAATTCAAAAATGCCCATGAGAACAACTGCTTTTGAGTGTCGAAGAATTGCAGTGGAGATTTTGCAGCACAGACATTGCACTAGGAAATGAAGCATTTTATATAGAGAGGAAAACATGGCCCAGGTGCTACCATACCACAACCCCCAGCTCCTTCCTGCACCCAGCTCACACCTGGCTGGTGGCAGGTGGCCCTGTTGGGAGTACTGGGAAAGTCCTGCTGGCATCACCCGGCCATGCCAAGGAAAATCTTGCCATTTGCTCCGCCCTGCAGTCACCACAGAGACACAGCTCTGACCTGCACTTGGGAGATGGTCATGACTCACCCCAGCTCAGTGTCACCTTCAGTCTTGGCTGGTCACAGTTCAGGTCCGAGCACGGGCTGTCATGGCACACCAGGCTCATTTTTTTATTCATGATACTAATTTTTTTCATTTACAAGTAGCAAAAGCAGCTGAGCTCACTCCAATTAGCTCATGGCCCTTCAATGTTTTTGCTCCCACCCTGTGGTGCAGATGATGGTGGGGTCTTTGCCCAACCTCGCATGCCCCACAGGCTCCCATGGGATGGGTGTCAGCAAGGCAGGATGGTGGCATGAGACTAGGAACCTGCCAGCACAGTGGCTCTTCCCCTGCCACACGAGGTACACATGTGAGGCCAGGGCCTCAGGGAAAGGCCAAGTGCCTCTGGTTCCCCTGTGTGTCAAATGAGAGAGCCGGGCTGGGGACAGGCGAGTCCTGAGCTCGCAGGGATGTCACCTGCACCAAGGGACCCTGGGGTGCAAACTGGCCCTGAGCTGAGGAGCCAGCAGAGCCCACATCCACTTGAACTCAACTCTGCAGGCTGGATGGGGCTTTTGGGGGGTTGTTTGGGCTTGTGGAGGGTTTTCCCCAGCCTCTGTGGCCTCGCTGACCTCCCTCAGCAGCACCAGCAAAGCCTGAGGGACCCACGTGTTTTGGGGCAGGAGCAGCACAGCTCAGCTCATGCCCTGATGTGTTTGGGACGGGGCTGTGAGGAAGCTCCATGCAGGAGTTACTGGAATTGACCCTGTGTGACATTTGCTGTGTGGAAAAATCCAGGTTTCCCTGTCAGCAGCTGGGTCATGCCAGCACCAGCAGCTGCCCAGCCAGGCGGCCCCATAGGAAGGGGCTTTGTGCTGCACTCCCATTTGACCACAGGGCTGCAGAACCAGCAGGGATCTCTCCAGCACAAGGCAATGGCTTTTCTGAACCCTGCACCTTTTTTAAAAGCTGATTCACCCCAGTTTAACCAGTCCCTTGCACACCAGAGCTCAGCTGCCTGCTGGGCTTTGCAATGGTGTGGGGGCACAGGGATGTTGAGGCCAGGGGAGAGAGCTTGGCTCAGCGGAAAACCACTCTGGAGAGATGCAACCAGTCTGGTAAACAGTTTTTTGCTGCAGCTCCCTGTGGACAGAGAACAGGCAATGCTGCTGCCTCGCACAGCCTGTGCTGCAGGAGCACACAGCACAGGTTTAGCCACTCTCCCCACGGGAACGGCAGCGCGTGGCAGCATGGCATCATCACCCACATGGGAAAGGCTCAGCTTTGTCCCCTCTGCACCCCTCAATTCTATGTAAATGCTGACAGGATTTTCTGAGCAGTGTGAGATGCACATCTGCTCATGCAAAGCCGTGGCCGGTGCCGTGGTCGGGAGCGGGCAGCTGGGGAGCTCAGTGCCGGCCGGCGCAGGAACCTCGCACGGGTGCCTTCTCTGCATGAACCAGGCTGCCAGCCTGAACTTTTGGCCTGAAAGTGCTTCCTGCTTCCAAAATAGCCACTCTTGCTCCCCTCCTTGCCCAGAGAGCCTGGGCTGAGCCTCAGCCCTCAGCCTCAGGTGGGCAGCGTGGAAGCACCTCTGTGGGTCACCCAGGGAGAGCCCCCCAGTCCCTGCAGCATCATGTCTCCAGCAATCTCATAGAGATAAGGCTGGAGAATGATCAGTTCATGCTGTCATCAAGACAAAATAAAGTCCTGCTGCTTCCAATACCGTTTTTTCCTTAATTTCTCTATTTCCATGTGCCTGTGTACAGCCCTGCTCTTGCCAGGAAAGCCAAGTACTGATCATTGTCAGATGGTTCACACAGAGGTTTCTGGTTTGTTTTGTTTTTGCAAGGATCCAAGATGATAGGGGGAGGGAGAGAACTTTTGTCCTCTGCTTAAAATAATTCAAGAGCTTTCCACTGTATACGCCAGGCTCAAGTAGACATTTGCATAACAAATGAGCTTCTCCCCAGCTTCAGCCCTGGGTGACCCCTGTGGCTCTTGCAGGAGGTGGCTCCATCTCCACTTTCATCTTTATGTTCATCTCCATCATCTCCGTCATCTCCATCTCCCGTCCCAGCCCTGGGCAAACTTTGCCTTTTGGGAAGGCAGAGTATATACAGGGTTGTAAGTTTTTTGCACTTTTGTCAATCAAGACTCTGTAAACAGCCTCTGGAACATTTCAGCAGTAAAACATTTGCTTGGTGACCAACAAATAATTCCAGGCATCTTCTTTTTTGCTGTAAAAATGCCACAAAGCAGCTGACTAGTGGAGGTTTCTCTCCAAGCTAAAGCCCATTGACAGCAGGACCAAACTCCAACTTTTCCGTTATCAGCAGAAATGTCCTCTCTGTGCTGGGTGTTCTCCACACAGCGATGCACAAGCACAAGCACAGACCTGAGAGCCTGTTGAGGTGCAGAAAAACCAAGCAAAGCCCCTGGAAGTATCACAGGATCTTTGTTTTGCCCCTGAGACAGATTAACACCTTACTAGTTCACATGTATATATTATTGCAGTAGTTCTGCTATTGCTATTCAAACAGATCTCCTTGCTGAGTGTTCCAGAGAGCACCTGTGGCTTTGGCTGAGGTCATGATTTCCAGCCCAACAAGCGGATAAAACTGCTGAGAGAGCCCGTGGCCAGAGCTGCTTTGTACAGAACCACATTGCCTCAGCCTCTCTGCTGAGAAACTGGAGGAATTTTGCAGTTCCCATTCTCCTTCTGGGAGGGAGAAAATGGGGGAGTAAAGCTTATGTACCTTCTTGTAGCTCTGCAAGGCATCAGGAGGGTTGTCATGAGAAACTGGGTGGAAGCAAATGCTATCAGAGTCCAAACGCCCCATCAATTATACCAGAATATCATCCTGGGGAGAAGGGAAGTCCCAGCAATCTTGCAACAGCCTTTTTAGACAATGACTGAAAAAATGTTGCAGTTACTCATTTTGAAATGAGTTTCTGTATGGGTTAGATTTTTTTTGCATGACATCACTTTGTGGGAACACAATTAAAAAATAAATCCACGATCAGTCAGAAACAATCATCCCTCTACCCCTGCACTTCTTTTAGAGTAAACTCTGAAAGCTGGCTTTTTTATATAATGGGAATTATAGAGCAAGACTCCAGAAGCCTTTGTGACATTAAACATCCACCCTTTGCACCAGCCCTTGTCCTTTCTGGCAGGCCCTGAAATCAGTGAGTCCCTTCAGCCCCCACAGCTCCAGGTGGGAGGGCACAAATCCCTCCTCCTGACTGTGCATCCCCATGGGGGAGATGCTGCTCACAACGCCCCAGTCCCACCGGGGCAGGGCTGAGGGCTGAGCCTGGCTGGCAGCAGGAATATGGCTCTGCCTGGAGACCAGACAGTAAATGCTTAATGTAAGGTTTGAGGTTCAACCAAGCTGAGCTGCTTGCTTTCCCACAGCAAACTCAAAGTAGCACAAAGTACCACAGGGAGGTGCCAGGTAAAATCCAGAAGAAATTCTCCTGAGTCATTTTTCCTACCTCTGTGGAACTAGGACTTTTTTTGGTGGGCCCCAGCAGGCTAGACCCATGTGCACCTCTCCTCCATGTGTTCCAGGACTGTTTATCCTCACCTAAAAGGAGCAGAGATCCAGCCAGGGCTCTCCTATAATCCATGGTGACTTGGCAGCACCAGCCTTGGCCCTGAGAATAGGTTTGAATCACAGCTTTTTTGGCCCAGATTCACAGCAAACACCGTGTGTTCTCAGGCGTCTCTCACCCACCTGCTGCCTGACGGCTTTTTCAAACATCAGCCCGAGGTTCTGTTCCCTCCACTTACATCACCTGACCACAAAACCATTCTCCTTTATATGGAACCACCGCCCCCCACTCACCCCATTCTCAGCAGGAGCTCCACTGGGCACTGGCAAGAGACACCAATGCACTTCTTAACGCCTGGGCTGGCAGCCTGCACGCTCCAAGAAGGGCAGGACAGGCTCCCCCGGGCTCACTGTGGCGCACAGTCCAACCTGCCAGGCTGCTTTGGGTTTCATTCAACTTGATCAAAGCCTCAGAGACACCATATGGCTCCCGGGGATGTCCCGGGGGTTCAGTTTGCAGCACTGGAGTTATGGCTGGCAGAGGCAGGGGAGCAACTCCCCCTGTGCTGCTCCAGAGTGCCCAGGGGTCAAAAATAGCTCTGATGGCAACCAGGGTGTCCCCAGCACACATCACTGACCAAAGTGTGGGGATACATGGGAGGAAAATACCGCAGAGGATGCTGTGACACTGAGCGGTCACTTGGAGGCCTTGGGAATTGCTCTGGAGCCAAGTAAAACCAAGCACCAAAAAACTGAGAAGGGCAGCAGGACTGAACTGTCCTCCTGCCTGTTCCCATGCTGGATGGCACAAACAGAAATCCTCATGGCTGCAAAATGTTCCTTGAAACAGCCTGGAATGCAGAGAGGAGGGTGGTGCTCTGCAGATCCCCCCGGGAGCTGAGCCCCTCATGCAGATCCTCCCGTCCCCAGGGCAGGCACCGGGCGAGGGCTCCAGCACAGCGCCTGGGAGTCACACCTGGCTTCCCCCAGCACTGCTTCACTCCTGTGGTCTACTGAAATAGCGGCTCCTGCAGGATGCCAGCTCAGGGTGACTGATTTCCCTTGCCAGCCATTCATCCCCTCCGTGGTGTTGGGGGAGGACTCCCATTTCAGACATCCCCAGGATACCGAGCTCTGTGTGTGCCACCAGCAAAGCTCAACGCTGGGAACAGCAGCTACAGCTACCTGGTGGTAACTCACAGGCAACACCTATAAAGCCCCCACTATGCAGGGTGTTCACAGCACAGCAGGTCACAGGCAGCCTTTTGTACAGCACATGAATTAGGACCCTCTGAGCCATTTTCAAAAATAAGTGAAGAGCCTAAATGTCTCTTGGAAAACGCATTCCTGTTCCTCACAGTGCTGTCCCAGGGCCTGCTGTGTCCTGGTGCAATGGGGCAGAGGAGCTCTGCATGGGTTTTTGGAGCACCCTGTAGGTTGTAGTTGGAGGGGCAGGTGGGGATGGCTCTGGTGTCTGCTAGGAAGAGACCATTCCAGAAGCTGCCTTCACTGCCTGCTCTGCTGCTGCATGGGCCCCAGGGATGGAGAGGCCAGTATAAGTCTGCCCTCAAGCTAAAACAGCCTACAGCTTCCTTCTCTCTCTCTCATCTCTCCCTGCCTTCCTTCTGCCAGGTGTTTTGACAAGCTCATTTCCAAGGACCTCCTGGCTCAACCAGATGCAAACATCACCAGACTTCTTGTCTTCGGGCACCATCTTGAAATAGAGAGCTGAGAACTAGGGAAACTGAGGCAAGTGCAGCCACCAGGAAAACCCTGTTTTTGTATTCTTTGGGAAGGACAGGAAGGGACCACTGTGCCCTGGACCTTTGGTTTGAGCTGGTACCTTCCACGTGCAGCCATCAGGTGACAAATCCCACAGCACCAGTACATGCTCACCACAGGTACCAGTAGCAGTTTAAATGATCACCAGCTAAAATGAGAAAAAAAGTCAGCAACAAAAGACCCACAAATAGTTGACTTTGTTCCCAGACAAATAAAAAGAACGGTTTTGGATCGTCGCTGCTGTCCCTTTGTTTACCGAATGCAGTAACAAAAAAAGGCAAGGAAAGAAAAAAATATTCACTGATAGTGACAATTAATTGTGGGCAAAAGCAGGCTGGGACATGCCCGCGGGAAGGAGGGTCAGGCTCTGCACGTATCTGCTGGTGACAGGAAATAAATGTGCCCAAAAGCACTTAAAAAAAAAATAAATTGAAAGGACCAGCCCCGATTGCAGCAGTTAGAAGTGATATATTCTTGGCATGGAAACAAAAAGCAAATTCATAGCAGGTTTGGAGCTGATCTTACTGGCTTACATGGGATTTTATACTTAGGTAATTCTATTGTTGGCTGGAGCTACCTGATTTATGCCTGAATAAGGTCCTGATCCTGCAAACATTTACTTATGTACTTTAGTTTTACCTTTGCTCCAAGACACCCTGTTAATTTCCCTGCAGTGAGGACAGTGCCTGTCTGTGGAGCTGGGGCCTCTGCAAGAGGAAAATCTGTGTCGTAATGCCTGAAATGAAGAGGAAATCTTGCAGCGAGACATGAACTCCCCCAGGCTGTGGTCATCCTACAGCCTGAGGCATTGCCAGCCACAGGCATGGACACCCAGGAGCTGAGCAATTGCCTCTGCAGCCCCTCTAACCCACAAGATTCGAGAGGCAGTGGGGGAACATCCTTAGTACAAACTTGCAACTGCTCTGAGCTCTGAGTGAGTCTCTGCAAAGAAGTCGCACATAAGGCAGCGCTGTAACACTGAGTTCATTCTGATGACACCCTCTCCCTCGGGCAGACCCTGCAAACGGGCTGCTAAACATAGCAGAAACCATTTGGACTGGTCGTTTCCATGGAAGAAAGTGGTACTCATTGTTAAAAAAACCGTGTTTGCCCTGTACCCTTCCTGTCAGTCAAGGTAAAAGAGAGAGATTCATCCATCAAACACTGTCCTTTGACAGTGAAACTACCCGGGTTTGCTTCAAAGTGAGTATGAGAACAAAAACCTGTCTGGGGTGGGAGGAGAAGGAGGACCAGTGGGGAGAAGCCGGGTGCTCACACACGAGTGGAGCAGACAGCGGCTTCAGCCCCCCCAGCCAGCGAGATGTCCGGCAGAGCTGCCGCTCATGTGCCCATCACATGCTGCTAAAACCAGGCAAATGAAATAAAAAGGGGCTGTTGAGTCCTGGAGCAGCTGCTTTCCTCACTGCCGCTGCCAAGCCTCCCCGAGAGCACGGCTATTCCTCGGCGCGGCGGAGAATTAATTTGCTTTACAATTGGAGCCGCGGGCTCGGGGGCAGTTGGGTGTCTGCCGCAGCGGGCACAGAGCTGGGCAGCCCGGGGGGATCGAGGGGAGCCAGGAGAACCACCTGGAGCCAGCCCTGAGGATGGTCGAAGAGGCTGGAGGGGGACCCAGAGCAAAGCCCCTTTGGCACGTCAGTCCCAGCCCTGAGCCCAGCGATCTCCGCCCAGCAAAGCTCAGATGCTGCTTGTGGACCACGGGGCACAAACCGTGGGATCCAGACACACCTGGCAAAGGGTGTCAGCAGCAGATACGAGCTGCCAAGCCTTTCATCTCAGTGTCTCTGCGAGTCAACAGTAGTGGAGAAGAGCCGTGATGAAGGGCACTGTCTGCACCTCAGGGCCAGACCCGTGCCAGCCCGGGTCAATTAGTGGTTCCTTTTGGCTGCTCTAACCCAAGTCGGCTGGTTGTGGCCAGGGCTGGGAGCATGGGGCAGCAGTGGGTCCAGCCTCTGCCTTCAGTCCACATCCCCCAGTGCTGGCAGGCACCCTGGAGCACTGGGGCTTCTGTAGAGTGAGCTCCAGGACACTGCACAAGGGGAAGAACCTCTGGGCAGCCCCACTGTGTGAGGCTGTCATGGCAGTGAGGCTGCAGGATGGGGCTGGAGAACACTCCCAGGGGCACCAGTGCACTTCCAGAGCAGTGACTCCGAAACGGGCTTTGCTTGTGCTGTAGCCTGGAGAACTGAATATTGCCTCCCTAGAAAGATTTAAATATACTTAAAATTAGAAGGAGGAAGTGTTAGCAAAATTTTCATACTTTTGGAAGGCAGCCGGTTCGTTAGCATTACTTTAATGAGGCTCTAACCTCACTGTAATGCTTTTATTAATGCTGGTTGCTTGTTGAGTGCCAACTGCTTGGCTCCTCTCCGACAGCCCGGCTGGTCCACAAAGAGAGTGGTTTAGGGGTCCTTTGAAGCAAAACGTGAGCACATTTACACCACAGCCAGGACAAACGACAGTTGGTGAGATGAGACAGCCCAAAATTCACCAGATGGTGCCCAGAGCAGGCGATGCAGTGAGAGAGTGAGAGCAGGGTGGGCAGGAGGGGACACAGGAGGGAACGAGCGAAGGGAGAAGACAAAATGTTCATTATGCCACCGACTGCACTGCCACTATTCCTGTCGGCTGCAGTTGGGTCAGGATGAGGGCCAGGACAATGAGCAATGACAGGACATCAAGGCTTCATGTGCTGGAGGGAAGGCTTCATGTGACAAGGGAAGACAGGGGGAGCTGCAGGATCCAGGAGGCGGGTCCCAGTAACTGAGCAGTCAGCCTGCTCCCCCCTCTCTACTACTGCAGATCTCTTGTGTGCTTTAAAGTCACAGCTGCGTCCAGCCCAGATCTCACCAGAGACCCTCTTCGGCCAAATGTGAGTCCTTAATCCAAGCAACTTTCAAACACTCAGAGCACCCACACCCTGAAAGCTCAAGTGTGACTGTGAAGGGTGTGTCTGTGCCTTTGAGGTGCCCCCAGCACCACTGTGGAGCTGCTCTGCCTCAGCAAAACCCAGGAGAGGATGGAGTCACTCCTCCAGTCCCTGTGCCCTGCACATGCCCTTGTCCATGCCCCTGTTGGCTGCAGAAGGGAGGAAGGGACTTTGCCCCCCTCAGCTCTGCCCAGCCAGTGGAGCCCACCTGCTTGTGGGGTGATGCCCAGGCACCCTGGGCACACCTTTTGGATGTGGTTGGGGACAGAAGGACAAGGATTACCCCAGCAGCTGCGGGGACACACTCCCCCACACCTCCTGGGAGCCGAGGTGAGCATATGCCGTATGTTTCTCCTCCTGTTCCTCGAAACACCCTGAATAGAGGGATTAAAAATTACCCATTGCAGCCTGAAACAACAGAGCCAAGGTGCCGGCTGATATTCCAGCACAGCGGAGAACAGGTGGGCTGCTGCTTCCACGGTGAGCAGGAATGGGAACAGCTTGTTGGAGAGCCTTGCAGTGACTCTGCCCGCGGGGCCACCCCTCCCGGAGCCACCGCTCAGCCGGAGCCGAGGCATCAAAGGCACTCCCTGCCACCTCCCTGCTGCAGGCTGGCAGCTCCCTGCCACCTCCCTGCTCCAGGCTGGCCAAGAGCCAACGCTGTTTCCCAGCAGCGCATCCCAACCTGCGGCGCGGCACGTCCCCATCCATGCGCTCACAGGTGGGTCTCGCCCAGGCTGAGCCAAGGCTTCTCCTGCACACACGGGGTGGCCAAAGCAGCAAAGAGCTGGGCTGATGCTGCCTCAGCACGGGCCCACTGGAGAACCCTCCTCATCGCTCAGAGGTGCCTCTGCACCCTGGAACGTGCTGAGAGGGACCCCATGCCAGTTCTGGAATCACAGCACAGAGCCAAGTGCAACCAGGAGATGGGTCTGCTGTCTGATTTCAGAGATAAACAGTGAATCCTCAGCAAAGAAAAGTTTAGTACCACATCATAATTTTGGCTCTTCCTTCAACTGAAATAGACTTGTCATTTTAGCCAACAAAAAGAGGGAAGATAATCCAGAGAAAAGTGGAGGAAGCCAGTAAGTTGCTAGGGCAGACAGCTGGGACCAGCTGGGTAAAACTTCGGGCAGAGCAGGAATGACCAGGGAGAAAAGCTCCTGTTCTCAATATATTCTGCCTAAACTGCAAGGCAGAACCACCAAACTGCAAAGGGACTGAACAAGAAAATTTACAACATACTTTTTTCCCCATGTAACCTGACAGATTCAAAGCCAAACATGGAAATTTCTCAGGGTGCTGATGTGCATTTTTCCTGTTAAAGTTTCTCTGAAAACTGGCCTGGTTCTTGCGAAGAAAAAAAAAAGAAAAAAGAGAGAGAGAGAAAAGAAAGAGGGTATTTTTGAGTAAAACTGTGTTTGAGTGCAGCCATTTTTAAAGTGACTGCTATAGGAAATTGGAAAATTAGTAAAATAAAAATGTTTAGCCAAATATTTTTGGCCAAAATATGTGGGGTTTTTTGTTGTTGTTTTTGTTTGTTTGTTTTTTGATGTTTGTTTTTTTAAAATAAGACTTTGATCCAATTATTTAAATTCATTAGAATTTGGAATAAAGCGGAATCTAGGAATGAGAAGGAAACACAAAATAAAATAGGGCAAAACGGAATGGCAAATGCTGTGCAATTTTCATCTGGAATTTACAGCAGCGTCTAAAGCTCACTCACACCAGACAGTAAATGCTTGTTCCAAGCACAATAAAATAATCCCAGAATAAATCTTTTTAGTTTCTACTGGCCCCATCCAAAGCTTTTCCACACTGACAGTGAGACCTTGCAGGTCTGCTGGGGCCCAGGCATCACTGTGCACACGTGAGCAGTGTCATCCTGGGGCGCTGGGGCTGCCAGCCCAAAACACCACATTCTGGTTCCTGTGGCAAAATACGAGAAACTTGATATTTTAAATGGATTTTGTCCAGGTCATAAAGCAGAATTGTGCTGTCCTAGTCCAAAACAGGAAAATATGTTAAAACTGAGTACAGCTGTAAACAAGATGCACGTTGGCAGGGCTCATCACCCTGGCAAGGGGTAGTTGTTCTCAAGTTCAATCAAGGTAGGAGGTGGGGATTTGGAAGCACTGCATCCGTGGCACACTTCCCTGCTTTGTCACATCACACGAAACACTCGATAAAAGCTCCCTTTGAAGAGGAGCCAAGTCTGTCCTCACTTGACTACAGAGATACTGCACTGGGCTTTGCTGAGCCACCTTTGTGCAAAGCATTTGTAAGAGGTAGAAAAAGCCTAGGAGTGAACAGAAAGTGTTGCAGCCCAAAGAACACTACAAAAGACAGAGCAACAATTAATTATTGGGGTTTGCCTCTATTTTTTTGCCAGCAGTAGGACTGTTGGTAAAATGTATTATGAGGGGCCTGTCTTTATAGGTTTGGATATGTGTCTTTAAATATCCAAAAATCACTTGTTATCCCCAAAATCATGAGATTCATAAGAAAATCAAGGGATTAAAAAAAACTAATAGTAACAAAGGGTTTTCTTTTGTGTCTTTGGTTCTGAGGTGTTGGTCTGCCAAGCTAATTTCAATAGAAACTCAGTTAAAACAAAAAAGAGAAGGTGAGATTTTCCCATGATTATACCAGAAGTTCAGTTTCCCAGGAAAGCGAATATGTAATGTGATGAGATCACTTCCAGCTGATGAATCTGAAGTTTGTTTTTAGAAGGCTAAAAACAACCAAAAAAAATAAGATTAAGAAAAAAAGTAGCTCCCAAAGGCGGATCACTTGCACATTGGGTATTTGGGCCTAGCCAGAGCATGTAAAGTACGTGCCATCTCCCCTGCTTCCGAGTTAGGGCAAATGATACTGGTTTTCCAGAGGTGTGAGTGATCTGCTGCCTCTGCCAGACAAGGAGCTGCCCAATTTTCTCCTTGTGACAACCCTTCGATTTGTCCTCTGGTGTGACCCACACCCCAACCAAAAGCAGGACTGGCTGGAGGACAGTCCCACTCCAGGGCTTTCCTCCTGGCAGGCACGGAGGAGTCGCTGTCCATCACTCAGCAGCCGGAGCACAGGGAAGGCAGGAGCTCGCCCATTTCTGCCTCTCACATTAGCATAGGCTGATGGAGATATCATCTTCCTCCTGCCTCTGCCAGCAGCCCCACCCAGAGCCCAGCGCTGCACAAAACAGCCTCTGCCCAACAGCTCCCTTTCAGCCAGCTCCTCAGGGCAAGTGCTGTTTGCTCTCTCATCACAGCCCTTGTTTGGAGAGGAGGTGACCACAAAAGCTCAGCATCAAGTTGCTATTGATTCTCAGCCCCAGTTTTGTTGTGAGGACCAAAGTGAGTGGCAGGAGGTTGGTCCTTCCACTTATTTTCTGCTGTATGGGGACATCAAATATTTGCTTTCCGAAATATCTGCAGCAGCTCCACTACAATTAACAACATCAACTGAAACGCTCAAAAAGGGTGGGGGAGTGCTCCCATGCCTTCGCTTTCCCCCGAGCTTTGCTAAGATGATCTGGAAACTCTTGGACTCCATTGCTTTGCCATGGAGTGCATCTCATGGGCAACACATATGATGGGCTTCCCTTTGGTTTCACTAGAAGATGCCTGCAGGAGTGGATCAGAGGATCCTGGTTCCTATTCCATACCTTTGCAGCTTTTAGGGAATAGCTTTCACTAACATGATGTAGAGCAGTTAATGGACTCACTAAACCAACACTATTGCACCAGAACAGCTTAGGCCTTGCGTTTCAGAAACAAAACTGCCTGAGGTTATGTGCTAATTACAGACTAGTCCTATCATTCTAGTTTACATTGCAGGACACCATCCAAACCACCAACCAGAGGAAGTGTCTTATCTTCGATGTGAGGAAGCTCCAGCTGTGATCGAGCATGGATGTTGCATTCAAGGCAAATTCAGGGAAGGGCTCCACTTTAAATGGAGAAGCCTGAGCCAAGACTTCCTCTGTATGAGCTACACAGTCTGTTTAGTAGCTGGTGTCAGTAGCAGAGTCACTGAGTGAGGTGTCTTCATCTGAGACCTCCAGAAGTGCACTGAATCCCAGATAAGTTTTCCCTCCCTCAAAACACACTCACATAATGGCCATATTTCAAGAGCAGACTTGGAATTTTGGAGGCAAAATTCTCCACTGCTGAGATGTGTAAAGGCCTTTGTCCTCTGAGGGACTCACAATGTCTCCAGACGTGGCAGAGACAGTGGGAGAGGGGTTTGCTTCCAGGCAGGAATCATTGCTCACTGCTGCAATAGATATTCAAAGCCACAAGTCAGCATAAGCTTTGCAAAAGTGAGACACCTACACAAACCACGGGATTGCTTGGGACTGAGTGCTGCATCCAAAGACCTGCTAGTGAAATGCCATTTACCTGCAGGGGGAAACATGGGATGGCAGAGAATGGATCCATCCAACCAGGCAAGTCTGAGATGGAGACTCTGGTGAGTAGGTGCAAGCCATGGCAGTCTCCTCTCCAGCTCTCACTCTTCTTCATCCCCTCTTCTGGGTGACTGACAACAGGCAATAATTTAGGAGTGGATTTTAACTCAGTGCCACTGATCACTGATAGGATCAGACCCACAGAGCTTCCAGGGTGTGACTCAGTGCTAAGTGCCTTTTATTCTGCAATCTTCTAGGCAGAGACTATGCTTTTGGCTTCATGTACTCTGCAGTTTCTCTCTTATCCTTCTTCTTGTTTTTTTGCCCCTTGTAAAGACTTTGCTATGTCAGAATCTGTCAAACAACTCCTTGTGCCATGTTTTCACAAGAATCCTACTGGCTGGCCAGTGCCAAGCTCCCTTTTAAACAATACTCAGTGAAGCATTGCGCTGCCTGTGCTCTGCTCTTGCATGCCATATTTAGACAAAAGCCAGGGAATTCCCTGCCCTACATGAGGGCTTGAATGAGCGCGTTCTTCTCCCACCTCAACTAAAAATGTATGTGCTCTAATCAGACAGGCCTTCTACCCAGTTTTATTTTTATTTCACACGTTGATTACCTACCTAGAAATCAGAAGAGGGAAAAAAAAAAAAGAAAGGAAAATATAAAAAGAAAAATGAAACAAATGAACGTGACCAAAGACACATGCTTAGTCACACTTGGTGCATTCCCAAAGAGGCCAAAACCCAGCAGCAGTGGAAACAAAACACCCAAGCCCCACATCACCCACCACCCGACTGCACAGCTGACAACAGCTGGATCATGGCCACAGGTGGCCTCTAGTGCTTTGGCCCAGGGTAGGCAAACAGCAAAGCTACAGCTGATATTGATGCAGATTTGTCAAGGGGGGATTCTGCCAATGCACGAGGACCCAGAGCCACCTGAATCACTGGGGCATCATATTCCCGTGGAGCAAAGGAAATCCCCCATCAGGAGGACACAGGGCAGGGTGTGCAGAGCCAGAGCAGGGAGCTGTGTGATTGCTGCACACACAGCCCTGCACGTTCCCATTCACACTGGCAAAAGCTGGAGTGTGAGGGCTCTTTCCTGACGCTGCAGAAGTCAATGGGGCTGCAGATCCTTCTGGAGCGGCTATTGAAATGCCACATTCCAGAGCACTATACTAATCGCTTTCAGCCAGCCCTCCAGCATCACTCCACTCACTGATGTTTAAATTCTTTGCCATACTTTTGTCCACAGCGCATGAGCCCCCCAGATTTTTTGACATGTGGTTCTTCTGCTCACTGCCAAGTCTGCTGGGAGAGGATGTCAGCCTCACAGGACCAAAACAGATGCTGTCCATGCACTAACTCTGTTGGAAAAGCTTCAGATAAAGGCTCGTCTGCCCTCCTCCTCTGCTCCACAAACACTAAAAAATATTCATTACATCTGCCCCAAGAACCTACTTAGGAGAAGATTTGAATCCTGAAATTGAGAGTCAGAGCATTGTCAAGTACAGTGCACACAGCCTGAAACATGGGATGAAATACTCTGAAAAACAAGGCAGAGTTTGCACTAGATTTTTGTTTTCATATACATGCATGCATATATATAAAATCTACCCCAGCTATTTCACATATATCCATACTGCTGGTAGTGATGATGGTGACCTTACTGCAGACAATGCAGACAGCCACCTTTTAACTGCTGTCATTTAATTCTGCTAAATGTGGTTTGAGCTGACATCATAACTGAGGCATCACTCAGGCCTTGACTAGCCCAGTGCTCCTGGTGTTATTGCTGCTGCTGGGAGCATTCTGGGGACAGTGAAAGAGGAAAGAAATTATATGGACAGAGCTGTAGTGTTATGAAATGCACCCTTAGGATCATATGTTCAAAAGCACTCAGCTCCCATTTAGGAACCTAAATGAAGTTGGCAGGATTTCAGAAGCGCTCAGCATCTATCAGCTCCTACTGAGAACATGCTGAGCTCTTCTTAAAATTGTCAGAGAAAAACAATTTGAAGATAAGAGCCAGCTTGTGGCTTACAATTAACATCATTGTATGGGTCTTCTGAGGAGTTTGGCCAGAGCAAGAATAGCTGCTTTCACAGATATTGTATATGAATCCACATCTCCAAGCATGTGGTCAGCTGTATAAGCAGCCACCTCACTGTCTGCCTCTTGCAAGAGCTCTGCACCCCAAGGAGAATGTTCCACTTAGTGTCAGAGTGATTCCTTCATAGCACTTAGTAAGTGGGAGTTTGCACCTGATCATGCCAGGAGCAACCAGCTCAGTGGAGATGAGAAGGACTGGTTTGAGGACGTAACAGCTCAGAACATAACCCACGGTGCTGCAGGCAGGGCAACTGTGAAAACATCTGGAGAAGTGCACTAATTTAGTCCTAACTTGTATTAGTTTTTGACATATAATTAGTGGCAGAACTAAATGTCAGTTGGTACCTTTTGTCTTTGAACGCCCAAGAGCTCTTTGTTCTGTGAATGAGAAAGATGCCTTCTCCCAGGGGTGACACAAACAGTCTGCCTCACACGGTCATGGCTGGGCCAACACCATGGGAACCTTCAACAGACAGAAAGATTTGTCAAATCTCTCCAAACACTTCCAGAGGCATCAATCCAGCAAAGAACTTAATCACTGCAGCAGTACCACTTGCCCTCCTGGAACCACCAATCTATTTAAAAGAAAGGCTGTGAATTCAAATTCTCCCCCTGCTCACAGCTCCTCCAGCCTTGAACGAGCTGAACCTTAGTATCACACCAAAAAAAATCCAAATCAAGCACAGCAGCTTGTGACAGGCTTCAGATCACCCAGGGATATGTTATGATTCTTGAAGGAGACTAAGAACAAATTCTTCTTATCAATATCTTCTTTTTCACAGTGTCCTTCATCTTACATTGAGATTCCCAAAGTCATCTTCCAGGTAGGAGTAGCTTGCTTACACTTACTTTCTGGGTATTTCAAGGGTTACAATGTCTGTCTGCCCCTTAGCTTGTTATGTTGCTAGATCTAATTCCATAGAAGAACTCCAGAGATTCTTCTGAGTACAGCAGGAGCCGAAGGATTTGATGAATCTTGCTACCAGTAGGTCCCTTGACTCATCTTGGTATGGGAGGTGGAGCTATAATTTAATCTGCTTTCCTAGATGAGGGTGCTACATCTCAGTCAGAGCTGCCGTAGGACACTACGATTCACAGGATTAGGAAAATACAACTTTTTTTCTTTTTTTCCTCTTTTATCTTAGGAGAAGTTTTGTGGTTTTTTTCAGGTCAAAATCCCATGTGTTGAAGGTGGAGGTAAATGTATTGATTCCAGAGGAGATCCTGCTCAGAGCCCAGTTCAAAGACTCAGAAGAGAGATTAAACATGGTGCTATCGAGCATTGCCAGACTTTACAAACTCTGGCCGTGTTGCTTTGTTTCCTGACATCTCAACATGAAGGCAGAACAACAGAAAAAAGCATTAGCACTATTTTCCATTCTGACTAAAACAAGTAGTCCAAAATATGCATGAATTTAATTTGTCACTCCTCAAACATAACAACTCATTATGATTCATTACTCCTAAGTATTCACGCTCATTTTCTACAGCTAATTAACCTTGTAGGCAACAATTCACTCAACAGAGGATCACTTTATTCCCACAGGGAATGCTGCACTCTCTGCTGCCTGCTAACAGAACATGCTTGCCATGGTTTGGCCAAGGGGCCCTGCTGCCCTTTCTCTCCTGAATTTGCTGAACAGGGACAGCCTAAGAAGACCCATTTAGAAAGAAATGGAGAATTCTCCATGTCAGTGAGCAGCATGTGCCCAATCCAAACACAGTTTCTTTGGGAGTAGGGAAGGGCCAGTTGACCATTACTGCAGCCACTGGAGGTTAACAAATATTCATCCTTTGCACAGCTGAGCTGTGCTCAACTAGGCAGGAGAGAGGAGGGTGAGAAGGAAGATAAAGACACTAACACTCCTGGAGCAGTGAGAGGAATGGTGAACAGTGTAGCTCCCTGGGATGATGCCCTGTCCTAGGGAAGCCAGTGGCTCACACAACTGTGTGGAGTTTGGACAAGACTTTTGAGTCTTTCTCTTGGTCCCTTTTATCCCCTGCTCAGATTTAAACATCCTCTCAACTTCTCATGTATATTTAGACCAAAGAAGAACACCATTAAAATGCCAAGGAGGCTTTCATGACAATTGTTTTGTTATATTAAACCAGCTCCAATTCTAAACTCTGCTTCTGTGAAAATACTCATTGGACAGAACACTTTAATCCTGAATTACTAATTAGCTGCTGCTGTCACTGTCAGATGATTGCTGTTTTCACAGGTCAACCACAGCAGGAAGGGGAATTTTAACAAAACATTGCCTGACCCCAGGGATTTACAGGCAGCTGCTTCTGCATTAGGCACCATAGTATAAAGTCACACATTCTTCATTATAGAAGTCTTCATAAAGTACCAGTGCCGAGACCTGAGCACTGCTGCTGCTTTTGAACCACTAAATGCCATTTCACTGCTCCCACGGACACTGCACTGGAGGCTGTAGGACGGCGCAGCCTGAGCATCACCCAGTGAAACCCAAGAGCTGTGTCCATTTTTAGAACCAGCCTGCCTGAAGATATGTTGCATTATCTGGGCAACACGTAAGGGAACAAGATGAACTGCAGCTCCCCCAGCCACTTATTTACCTCCTGTTTAAACAGAGCCTCTGCAGCCGCTCCGCTCCCCTCCCGTTCACCCACTTACTCGGCACCTCGTGCAGGGCTGCCACTCTATTTTTAAAGGCTTGCTGCTGGCTTTCATCTGAAGCTGCCTGATTTTTTTTTTTTTTTTTTTTAGCTCCTGTACTCTTCAAACCTATTTAAAACATGTTGGTAGATAAAAGTAGTGGAGGGAGATATAGCAAATGCATCATGGTTGGCATTGCAAGTGGAGATCAAGGCAAGAGATACAACCCAAAGAGAATAAAATGAACATCTAAACTCAATGATTAGGGCCAAACAGCAGCTGTCCTTGCTAAGGGAAGCATCTCCCATATACTCAAAGGGGGGTTATTTGAAGACTTCAGGGTTTGTTCCGCAGCAAATGCACTGGGGTGCTCAGAGTGAGGAGGAACAGCGACTGACAGCTGTGAGGAGTCCTGTCAGTGCATGTGGTCCCTGTAAGGCATTTGGAAATTGTCCAGGGTTTGCCAGGGGGTTAAAGGCTCTGCTGGTTCCGGTTCTGAGCCAACATGAGCAGCAGTGCAGCCAGTGGACTTGCACAGTCACACAGGTGGAGGAAAAACTTTAAGGGGAGTCATCAACACTGTTCCCTGTGCGGGAAGGTGGAAGGGTGCCAGAAACACAGAGCATGAAAATCCACTGTCCCTCCCCATAGCTGCAGCTGTGCCCCAAACCAGATTGCACTTCACACCCTTGAACAGGGAGACTGGCTTCAACCTTGAGCCTAAAACCCTCAGCAACTCTCAGCAGTAACTAGAATGAGACTGTTGGGGCCATGAACACTGACAAGCCACTAGATGTAAAAAAGGATGATGGTCGACTACACTGATACATCACCAACAATATGGCAAACCACTTTTGAAACTTCACATTTTGGTAGCTTGGAGATTTTCTACCCCATGCCTTTGATCTCGATTTTTCTCTGCTAATATTCAGGTGCCAGACTCTGTCACTACTCTAGAGCTGCCCTGAGCACCTGTGGATGCTCCTGGAGTTCCTGGCACATGCATATCTGCCTCTGCTGCACTGTGCAGGCTGAGCTCAGCTCCATTTCACATTCAGGACATCTCCGAAAACTGGTTGAAACGAGGACTCGGTAACGCTTCCATCAGATGCTGATGGGCCTTTTTGTGCCAGGAAAATGGATGTGTGCAACAACAGCAAAAGTGTCTGGAAGCATCCCAAAGCCTGAGTGAAATGGGGGAATGTTAAGTGGCATCAAACAAAAGGAGCAGAGATTTAATCTCCACAGATGGGGAGAGGGGAGCAGTGTCAGGAAAAGCAGGAGGATGAGATTAGCTGGGCAATAAAACAAAAATGAGCAAGAGGTGGAGTGAACTGTGCTGAGATAAGAGGAGGTGGATTGCAGGGCTGGCAGATGGAAGGGGAGCAGGCAGCCAAACAGTGAACAAAAAACAGGTAATAAATCTGGAAAAATTGTCATCAACAATGTTAAACACCATTTCCAACCCATTTTCTCCAAGGAGGTAAGTGGTTATGGCAGGGGGATGCACAGTGAAACCCTGTGCCATCCCCTCAGGGTGCAGTGACACTGCCCGGTGCTGCTGCAGTGGCCTTCAACCCTGGCCACTGCAAATGGCCATCAAGGTGTGTTTGATTGGACTCTAAACTCTTGCAAGATGGCCAGAATGCTTTCTGACACATGGTTAAAGCACTCCTTTAACACAAGAGGTGAAAGAAATTGCTTCTTTGTGGAGGGCCTGACCATCCATTTGACTCAGGCTAATTCAGGAAGGTGACACATCGTCTCCTTTGCTGCTGAGAGGAGCATTTCCTCTAGCCTTGCTGGAGCACATTAGGCTGGGTATCGCAGTTCCGGATGATAAGGCAGCTTTTATCAAGAAACCCTCATTAATGCAGTTCAACTGGCAATAGGTGATGGATAACAAGCAGACATTTGACCGCTATTTAAGTCATTAAGCCCTTGACCACCGAGTTTTTGGAGGATAATCTCTAGAATATCTTGGGCTGTGTTATTTTAGAAAAGCCATGCTGCAGCTTTCCAGATCTGTCATTCCCCCATGAATCCCTCAACCTTCCATCACCCCAGGTGGATCAGTGCCTGCTGGCAACATCTATCTCAGTTCTCCCTATCTCAGGAGGATACTTGAAATCATTTATTTGTCACTGTACTTTGAGTCTGGGAAAGAAACAATATAATCTGGGTACTTAAAAAAAAAGAAAAAGTGAAATTAATGAACAAAGATAAGTAATTAACTTTGTGAGTCTGAGACCTCTTTGGGGTAGGGACAGGTTTTTGCTCTGCACTGGCGCAGTGACTGGTCCAACAGAGTTTGTGTCACGGTGCAAGGCAAAGGAACAGCAGTGATGGCTCATATGTCATTGCAAACATCTATGTGGAATAATAAATACTTGGTTTGATTTGACAACTTCCAACCCAAATGTGAGGCACGGTCAGATTAACCCCACTGCTGCTGAGCTGGGTTACATGTCTGCCCCTTCCTAATTCCCAAAATGGATACCTCTTCTTCCTCTGCCCCTCAAGCTTATTTAATGTCTCTCTAACCTTCAGCATAACCAGGACAGGAGACAAGCAGCAGAGGGGGTGCAGTTTGGGGAGAGGGATAGGAGCAAGAGGAAGGCAGAGAAAGCCTTGGTCAGCAGATCATTCAAGAGCCTTCTTGAAAATCCCCGTTCCTTCTAACTATCAGGAATAACAAACATTTCTGCCATGCTGAAATGAGTGCATTTAAGAGCATTTGCTTTCCTAGGAAAACACAGTGATTAAGCAGTTCTTTGGTAGACTGTGGGAGTTAAGTGCAGGAAATTCAATACTCTCTGTTATATACCAGAGGTCAGGCTAAGGGTCCCTTCAGATCTAAACCATAAATTTAGCAAACTATTACCAAAAAAGCCCCTCCAAAACCTCTAGAAAACTCTTAAATAACAAGATCTGATTGCTGAAAATTAGCAAAGAGGCAAAAACCGTCCAGACTCTACATCTGACTCCAGTTTTTATGGCACTCGTGCTCCCTGCCCAGCCCCAGGCAGCCAGGGAGGCTCTAGAAACAGCATTCCCTGAAGAAGCCCAGAGCTGTAGCCAAAGGGCCCAGGGCTCCTGACTCCACAGGCACTTGCTCCTCATCTGACCTCAGAAGCTGCTGTATTTCACATGCTGTTCCTCCCTCACCCAAGCTGGGAGGTGGGAGAGCTCGTCCTGCTGGAAACCATAACTAAAAACGTCTAAACACAAACCCTTTTGCTGGGAGGGGAGGAGCAGTCCCCATCCAGCACAGAGAAAAGGGGCTTGAATTAATGGCTGGGCTGAAAGTGGCCCAGGAGGGCAGCCTGGGACAGCAGCTCCAGAGGGGAGGTTTTATGAGAGGATGTCAGCACGCAGCACCAGGCAGAGAGTGCCCAGTGCTTTCTGAGCTGGGATATGCCCAAATCCAGCCCACGAGGCTGCATATGTTGTAGCTGAAATCAGTTGTGTCAGGTCCTAGCACCAGGTGTTAGGAGGAGCTGATTTCCACCACGGGATTAGCAGCAGGATATACAGCACATACTCACTGCAAAACTGTGATCATATCAAAGCTCCATCTGTACTCAGGCTGGAGCTCAGAGCTATTAATGGCTACTGGGGGAGAGCTAACAATTTTTTCTTACTACCACTTAAATAAGCTTCCTACACCTTGAAAACTAATCATTCTTTTTTCTTTAATGATGTGTATATACATACAATTTTTTTTAATATAGATAATATATACACATGTAAGGAGAGGGACAGTTGCACAGATTTGAACAAACAGAGTATTTAAAATGCTGTGTTTATCCTTTTCTTTAGAGGAGCTCAACTGTTCTCTGCTTGGATGCAAAGACACATACTTCCACTCTAGGTATTTTTGGTCAGAAGGAAAAGATAAATAGATAGTGTACTTCAAACGTCACACTTTCAGCTGGCTTTATCTAACTTTGGTCAAGAATTTAAAGCTTTGCACTGGACGCTAGCACATTTTAAGCTTGAGCTGTAACTCTCTTCTCTTGACAAGAATTTGCTGCTAACCAAGCCTATCTGTGACATGGGAACCAACAGGCTGAAGCTGAAACCAAGGCTGTCAAACTCACTTCACTTATTAGTTATGAAACGGGAAAAAACAGTAATCTGTGGTGTCACATGGAAACATGAGCACAGCAGTGACACAGCCTTTCATACGGTGTCAGCACTAAAACCAGGGTATAGATTATTTGGAAAGTAATAAACACCGGTCTCGTGATTCTATTCTGGGCGGGTCCTATGACAAAAAAGGAAAAAAACCAACAACCTAAACCGTCAAAACAAAACCAGAAGCTGACAGCCCAAGGCAGTTTGCAGTCCTGTCCCAGCAGCCATCCCAGGACGGCATCCATGCCCGGGACACATATGACTCCCCTGAGCCTCCCACCCCCGAGGTCAGCGTGGATGCTCAGAATGGCTCTTTCTAATCTTCAGCACGTCAAACCTTATTAGTTGATTTTATTAAATCTCTCTCCAAACATCTCTGAAGTAACACTTGGTGTTGCTGTATCCCAAAATAGCCGCTCAGTATGAGCTTTTGGCAGCCAGCACAGAGGCTGGATGAGACCCTGGAGAGTCGGATTAAGAAGGAAACTCACAGCCCAACCTGTTTGTCCTTTTGACTTGCACAGCCTCTTTCCAGCCCCAAACAGCCCCCAGACCTCTTTTACCTTAGGAACTCTTCAAGCATCCCTGCTCCTCTGGCTGCCTAGAGCTCCAAACTTGGCACAGGACAAAATCCTGCTTACAAATAATTCAATTTGTAGGAGATCTGCACTGGAACCCAAACTGTACAGCTGTAGGAACCTTCCACCAGTGTGCAGCCTTCATGACTCTTCCTGTTCAACAGGCCTTATTTCTGCTGCCTGAGAGGTGAGATATCCATGAGACAGAGGTACAGACCCCCTGCCACTGTTAATTATTAAAAGCATTTATCACTGAATCTATAGCAATGGGCGGGTGAGAAATCTTTTGTGAGCCATGAAATTTCCATGCTAGAATTTCTCAGGGGAAAGAGCTGGAGGAAATCATAGTACATTCTAAATGTAATATGAATTCTTATCAGTGCCTGTTTTGAGACAGTTTTAACCTCTGACTACAGAGGTTTACAATTTAAAAGACATCTGGTAACTGACGATTTTGCAAGGTAGACAATTTAAAAGACATCTGGCAACCAATGATTTTTCAAAGCTAGATGTCCATTGCATACATTCAAATGAGCTTGAAAAAAAGCACAGGCACATCTGGTGTCATGAATCAGAGCTCAGAAAAATCCACATTCTCTGTTGCAATGTTGCTGGTTCTGCCAATGGTGAAGTTGCAGGTGAGTGAAGGCAGCACAGACCCGACCTGGGGGCTGGAGGGACCAGATAGGCAGGTGCCCTCACAGGCTGAGCGGTCTGGAGCCGGACTGAGGGAACTTTTGCCAGTTCTTCACCTGCATCCCAGGCTTATGATGCCTCCTGCCTTCCCAAGGAACACTCTCTATTTCTTAATTCCATGCCAATTCTTTCGGGGTGTGCAGTGGCCACTGGATTGGCAAATCTGGAGCCACTGTATTGCTCACTGCTGAGAAGACCAACATCAACAGGAACAGGCCCAGGATATCCAAAACACCCTCTGCCTGCACTGTGTTAGTGCTCCTGCAGAACAGAGCACAGAGGGAACCACGGTGCTTTCAGTTACCATTTACTTTCTGCTGGATACGAGATGAGCACTGTGACAACACAAACGAGGGGCTGTTCATCCACCAGCACAGCCCTCAAGCTGCTGTGTCGCCTCCCTCCAGGTCTGGGGGTCTTTCCACTACTTCCCATCAGATCTATAAGCAATGGTGGTCCTGTGATACAGCAGGTCTATGGCTTGGTCCTCACCCCATCCATCCTCTTAGGGCCAGGCCAGCAGCCTGGGCCACCTTTCCTTATCCCGAATATCACCTTTCTTTACCCATCCCTGGAATTATTTACATCTTTTCCATAGAAGAAAAATGGTCAGATTTAGCCCCGAGTCAAAAGATCCTCATTTGGTCCTGGACGTGTTGAGAGAGTGGGTCACACACCAGAGCTGGAGCACAGAAAATCCTGGCTGTGTAAGTACCAGGGAATTCTGCCAAAAAGACCAGGGATTTTTTTCTGTAGTTGGCCCTTGGAGAATGCTTTCTTTGACACATGCACAAAAAAAAGTACATAGAAAAAAATCCATGTCTTGCAAGCTTATGAAAGCATGGCCATGTGCCACAGAGGCTAATGGGCTCCCCAGTAATGCCCCCCATCATATAACTCACATGGCACAAACATACTCTAAGAAGTCCTCACCCTCTCTCGTCCTTTTTTTTATTATTTATTTTGGTTTGTTTTAAATAAAGCCATTAGACCCTTGAAAAAGCAGCCATTACAAACTATGGAAGGAGTTTTCCAAAGTGCTGAGCAGCCCCTCACGGAACCAGAAGGAAAGTTTTCCACAGAAAGTTTTCCATGTTATCCTTGCACAGAAGAAAACACTTAGAGGGAAAAACTCTGCCTGTGACAGTGCAGGAAAAAGATCCAGTCTCAAATGAGCAAGGTGTGAGTTCCCTCTTCCCTCCCATCCCTTCCAAAAGGGATAAACCATCCTGGTTTTTTTAGGCAGATGAAGCTTCTCTCAAACTTGACCAGAAGTTCTGCACATCCCTCTTCAACCACCACGTCCATGCTGACGGAGGTGCCACCAGCAGTAGCCATTTCAGAGAGCTGCCATGCTCTGAGCACACCGGATTACAGGGTAACCTCAGTCTTCTTCACAGCAACAAACCTTTCAGCTAAACTATCACATTTCCCTCCAACAGTCTGTTCCATAACCTGTCCAAAAACTTCACCAAATTATAGACAGTGTGACTTGCCTCCTGAGCAGGCTTTGCCAGGAAAACGAGCTGAAGGCCTGTTCACCAGGGTCTATTCTTCTTCTATTGCATTTGATGGGAATTCTCTGGCTCCAGCAAGGGGAGGCTCAGCCCACAGCTTCCCAGCTGTCACTGTTCCCCAGGGTTTGTGCTATCTGGAGATTTTCCTTGCAGCCAGGCTGGCTTAATTCCAACAACTGGGAACGTGCTTCCCGAGACATCCCCTCCTCTTATCGCTCACTGCCTTAAACAAGTTTGACCTTTTGATTGATTTGAACTTTGGACAGCATTAAAACACTTGTTCTAGCAGATGAGGTTGGTCCCTCAGCTTTCTGCTGTGTGTAATGGGGCAGTTAATGCTACAGCAGTTTTAAATCATGGCATATTCCCAACTGTGAGGACAGAGAAAGAAACAAAACTCACCAGAGGTTGTCCCCTGACATCCGGCTGGACCAGGCTTGTGTTGCACAGCTTCAACTTTCAACTCCTGCCTCATGGTTACTTCTTCTACTACATATTGCAAAGAAAAAGAAACCTTTCGAATAGTCTAGAAAAAGTTCTTATCCCTCCAACTTCCTCTCCTCTCTATCCTCCCCTAGTGATTTCCTGAAGTCATCCACGCAAAATCCCTGGAAATGCCTCCTGCAGAGGATGGTTGTGTCACTGGTGACCTTGAGCAGAGGTTTCTGATAACCAACAATGACAAACAGAAGGAGTAAGAAAACATTTCTATGGCATTTAAAATAGACTTGGAAGGAAAGATATTCCGTCTAAACAAATAAATATTCCTCAAGCTGTCACAGGCCAGAATCTGTAACATCACGCTATATGTCAGACTTGGAAAGAAAAAAAGCCCAACTGGAAAAGGATTACAGAGAGCAAGTTGAAAGAAATGCAAAAACCAACCACACGGGGAAAACCACACTGGAGTGAACCCAAATCTTTTCATCACTGTAGAAGTATTTTATGTTAATGTGAAGAGGAACTTATTCTTTTATTAATGCAGGATTTTTTTCTCTGCCATCTATTCAGGACTCAATGTAGACAAATAAAAGCACTGTCAGTGACTTCATTGCTCTCAGTTTTATACAAAGAGGTTGGACACATACTAATGGGCATTTCTTGGAGCCCTGTGACAAACAGGAGTAATGATGGGCCACTTTTTTCCCTGCTTGCAGAAGAATGCTCATGAGTTTAAAAGATCTAATAATGTTTGCTTACAGTTAGGGTTCTAAAAACTACAAAAGGAAATCTTTGTTGTAGCAGGGCAATTTACAGATAAACCTCAGTGCTGAGAAACAGTTTTTCTTCGGTGGTTTGTACTCACAAGCCTCCTCCATGTTGGTCACTGTGACATTGCTGTGAGAGGTCATGGCTGTCAATGTGATCTCTCAGGTTGTTAGGACGTATTCAAAGGGAAAGACCCTGGATTCGATCACTTCTAAGGATGGTGTGACCACCACCTAAGTAGATGGGCTCATGCACCCTTTGTCATGTAAAACTTTTCTCCTGCTCTATAGGTTGATTTTTAGGTGCAATGAATTCCAGTTAAGGTGCATGGAAATTTGGAACAATCTCATCACAGCATTCCACTGTGGCTAATTTCCTAATTATTAATTTCCTGTGTTGCCCCAAAGGCCTGCAACTGCCATACTCCTTCACTTCCTGCCAACCCTAGTAAAGAATCTGTTGTTACTCACCCAAAACATACCATTTTTTCAGGGAAATATGGCTAAACTTCTAGTCTGAGGGTCAGGATGCACCAGTGATGACCTAGAGCAGAGTCAGTGATGCTGTGCACCTCCAGCCAGGGCTGGGCCACAGCACTGCACTCTCTGCACACAGTATCCCAAAGCAATCCCAGCAAGGACACAGCCCTGCAACACTGACTGCATGGGAATACAAAGTGGGGGAGGAAGGCAGGAGAGCAAGAACATTGCTTTTCAGAGCTCATCATTCAACACTGACACACAGAAAATCTCCCAGAGCCTTGCAGGGCCCTGAACACCCACCAGCAGGGAGAGAAGAAAACAAAGAATATTTTCTTAATTTAATTTAATTTTGAAAACAAGCACACAAATACCAGTGCTCATAAATTTTACATAGCAACATTCTGTCCTTTGGATCATCTCCCCAATCCACTCCCATTTGGAAAGTTAAACAAGGCTAGTTATCTCGTAAAATATTAATTAAAGTAAGCATTGTATTGGGTCCCATGAATCATTTTGTGTTCAATATTTGCAGTGTCACCATGGTGAGGAGCTGCACCTAGTGACAGCGCACTACTTATAAAGACTGGTGAGCTCAGCTATTGCTACTGGCTTCCCAAACTATAAACCTGGACTATGGCAGCTCAGAGGTCATAAAATGAGGCTTCAAAGTCAGTATATCTACAAAACACACATTGACTGAGATCAAATTGAAGTGAAGATGGGGCCTTTCACAGAAACCTGAGGCAATAACCTAATGGGATATAATATGAAGTGGGAAAGCTTTAGTGATCACAAGAGCAAAAAAAAGGAAGTCATTTGAAAGCTCACTAACGTGCCCTCTCAAGAGATCCTGTACAGCCCAGTTTCAAGGCATATCTCCAAATCACTGGGGAAAGTTTCTTACAGATTATATTTCTTGGAAAGGGCTTTGCAGCACGTGCTCCTACATTCCCGGAGATCCAGTGGGCCACTCACAAATATTCAAAGCAGTGTCTCATGTCTGGCAAAAATGGCACTGGCTGTACTTTGAGCAAGTTTGGATCCAAGGACTGGCTTTGTGTAAGGTTCCAAATGTGAGTGAGCACTGGGAGATGATCCATTGACACCCAGCCTCTGCCACCTGGTAGCCAAAGTGTTTTGTACAAACTGCCTCACGTGGCCACTCGGACACTTGTCTGAGTATTTTTATATGAAATCAATCACAGAAAGAACAATTTAAAACTATTGAGCAAAACATCTGGACCAGACACTGCTAAGGCTGTTGTTTTATCAGGCTGGCTCTCCAGGGCTGGTGCTGGGAGGAGGTTTTTGGTACCCTCCCATGCCCTGTCTGGGCTGCAGTAACAAGATTGAGCCATTCCCTGGCACGAAGCACCTGACCAGACAAACCACACAGCAAAGCAAACCTCGCACGTCCCTCCTCCTCCCCTGCTCTCAGCCCACTGATTATCTCAGATCATCAGTGTTTTGGATGACCGAATAAACAGGATTATCATCTCCCAGTGCCTGTTAAGTCAAAGCTGTATGGCGATCCTATTAGTGGATCGCAATGCTGTGAGTATATCCAAGCAGGAGATTAGCTTTCACTTGCTCTGTAGAGCTGAAAACAGCACCGGGAAATTTTTAATCTCCATGAAGGGGACACTAGAGCTCACAGAAAGAAAATCAAATTCATCTTTATTATCCTTCCCAATCAGCTGCCTAGCTCAAAAAAAAAAAAAAAAAAAGAAAAAAAAGAAAAAAAATTATCCCAATGAACAAAGTCATAACCTTCTTTCACTGATATGGCACCAGATTTGGGATGCCGATGAAAATCATCTTACATGCGTAGCCTTTTTCATCCAAACTGATCCCAGAATGCTTTACAAGTGCTGCATGCAAATGGCACGTGGGATTAGCAGCACTTTACAGTGGTCTGCCTCTGTTCCCACTGAGGTTAACAGGAACAGAAGTGGGACTTGCCGTTGAGTAAAATGTGAACCAGGCTGGAACACAGCCAGGACACTGAGATCAAGACTCGCATTCATTTGGAAGCTGTTGCCACAATGGCCCTATTGATCAGGACTTTGGGTGTACGTCTTGTCCAAAACAATGTACCAAGCTACAATAGGACATGAAATGATGCCATTTAAAACCTGTTGGTAATTCACCACTATTTATTTATCAAGCGCTCGAGGATAAAAATATTGAAAGAACAAGCAACGGGGGAAATTCCCATATCTAAATTAAAATCTTCTTACATAAACTCTCTAGATTTTAACACAGGGCAGCATGCAAGAAAAGCCAGCCAGCTCCCAACCCTCTCAATACATGCATGCAGAAAAATAAATTCCTTCAAAAGAAGCTTTGAAGAGCATAATTAGGCATGAAAGTAACCATATATTAAATTATACATCTAGTAAAAAAGAGTCATTAGCCCAACAAATGGGCTGTTAATGATTTCAGGTTTGCCTAAGGCCATAAGCTAATAAACTAGTGATTCTGCTGTTGAAAGCTGCAGCCTGGTGCCACAGTGCTTGCCCATGGATAAGGGACTGCAGAAAAATGAAAACCAATGGAAAAAACCCACAATATTTTGGCCATAGAAACTACCAAAGTTTCAGATGGATGAAAGCTCTGCTCTCAGGCACCGTGAACTCCATCACTTATCCAGACTCCTCATTTCCACTGTGTGCTGGGATTGCAAAACATGGGACTTCCCAAGTTCAAGGAGAATCAAACAGAGCAGCCAGAACAGTCCCTTCTAAGGCAAGAAAAACTCTCCATGATGTGTCCTGGCACAGACCATGCCCAGGGAAGCCACGTCAGGAGTGTCTCCCTGTCTGTTTGGAAGTCGCTGCCAGTCCATGCTTGGGGCACCTCCCTGCTGTTCCTGACCTTGGGAGCTGCTACCTCTCTCCTCCGAGGCCACACTTGGGTGATCCTGGCAGCCATTTACATGAAAAGTAATCCCATAAAAGTGTGCTTGACAGCTTCCTTCACACATTTCTTAGCAACTGGTATTAAAAGAGAAAAAACAACAGGCCATTTGGTCAGCCAGCTCTCTCCGAAACACCCACCTCACAGTTTGAAGAGCTGAGGATGTGGGAACCAAAACTTGCACAAAATAGTCCATTCCAAGGCTAGAAACAGCAGAAGCAGGGAGGACGGTGCTCACCCACTCTTGTCAGGATGACATGAGAGCTTACATATGAAATGAAAACACAAGCATGTGCACAAACCTCACATCCACACAAGAAAACGTCTGCCAGTGCAATTTAATACAAATAAATCACTTTTTCACTGACACAACAGCGCATTGGGTCCAAAGAACTAGATTAATGAAACATTTTTCAAAGGGTGTAATTACTCAGTAGTTCGAAGCAGAGAAAGTAAACAATCCAGTAAATTTAAGAACAAAGTTGTTCATCTCTCAACCAGCATCTTCACCAGCAAGATCAATTCGGCTTTATCACAGGCAAGGGACAATTCCTGAGCTCCCAAAACTTTGGAAGAAGAAATGCCCATCCATGTACATATTGCAATTCACAGAATAGTCCAAACTTGGAAAGAGACCCTGGAGACTGAGCCAGAATTCTGCTGGGTGCAGAATCCCCATCAGACATTGTTGCTGGGGCACCCAGGGACGCTCCAAGAGCCCAGCCCGGCATTCCCAGGGCTGCCCAACAGCCACCCTGGGAGAGGGCTCAGCTGCTCCCCTCAGTGCCGAGTTATCTGCCTCTGTGCTCTCTGATTTCTCCTCATCACTTGCATCCTGTGGTGAAATGTGAAAGTGTGGAAACTGCGTTTCTCCGGAGGGGCCCGGAGCTGTGTTTTGCCATTTGCTGCCCGGAGAGTTGCTAATGGCTTGATCTGACATAAAGTTCTCACACTTAAAGTAAATAGCATAAACACAGCACCCTCCAGGAAGGCCTGAAAGCAAAATGACAGATTTGTTTGATATAAGGAAGCTTTTCCTCAAGTATTTTTTAATGCTTCTTAATAGTTAGATGACTTTTTTTTTTTTTTAACATGAAAAGACAAAGTATTTTCCTTTTTAAGTGTAATTAAGGTCTAAGATTTATATGTCCACATAAGAAGAAAAAAAATAAAAAAGAATTGGATCCTGTTTCAGTAGAGACCACGGCAAAAACTCCCACTGGCTGCAGCTACCAACAGAACAAGGCCTGTGTGCAAACTTCAGACGTAAGTTTTTCTGGAAACTATTAACCAAATATTGCAGAGCGTTCACAAATATTTTCTTAATTTCTACTTTCCTTACAGTAATATTTGCAGCACAACTTCAGACATGTTGTTTACCTCCTTTTTTTCTTTCTGAAATCTACATTACCCTGTCATATAAGTCATGTGCAAGGGTCCTGATTTTTCATATAAATGCTCTATTTTTTCATATAATTATTACAAAATGCACATAGCTTGATTTCAGCAGCAGTTGCATAGACTTCAGATTAAATATAGCAGTCATTGACTTCCCCTGAGATTCAGACACTTCTGAAAATAAGCTTTTTGGCACCCACTAAGGAACACACTGAACATCTCCTTTAGTTACAAGCCCTCAAAATAAAAAAGACTAACAAAGTTCTTACATGTATCTCTAAGAATTTGATCTGAGATCTTATTTAACTCTCCTTATAAATATTCAGGGCTGGTTCAGCTCTTGCTGAAGTCAGAATATCTTCAGTGCAATCAGTGGGGGCATCTCAGTGCACAAAACTGGACAAGAAAGATAATTAAATATAAGAATTTAATTATTCCTTTTTACAGCCCCATCTGTCCTTGTACAAGAGAGGTCATTTACAGAGCACCTACACGAGATCCTGAATGCCAAAACTTCTCCAGCACACAGCCCTGCCCTTCAGCCATAGCTCTTAATATTTAAAATGACCTTTCCAAATCTGTTTTGTTTTTAATATATTAAAAAATCTTTCCCACTGAAGTGGGCAGATTTTCCAGTGAACTCCACCACTTAACCCTGCAGCATTTTACTATTTCGAGATTAGAGCATGAGTTTCAAAACTTGTCCTGAACAACAAATATCTGCATGAAGTTATGATGACGTTGTACTGAGCCTAAGAGTCATCCTGGAATAGCAAACAATCCAAGCAACAATATTTGGCTCTGGACAGAAGTTTTCCCAGGAGTTCAGGAGTAATTGCCTCTCATCCTCCAAGGTTACAAGTAATTCTGTCTGGGCTCCTGTGTGTGGCTCCTGAGGCACACATGCTGTATAATCAGTCAAAATTGAATATTCTGTTATGAATAGCTTGTATTACACCTCTTCTAATTCTTTTTAGTTCCAAAGATGACCTTCTGAAGGGGGCTAATTCTAAAAGAGTTTTACCTTCTGTAAAAATGCGAACAGACTTTGTGAGGTCTCCAGCATTTACCTTCACAAGGAACTACAAGAGATTTGCATTATTTCTTATTAAAACCATTTTGTTTTCCTATTAAAAAAAAAAGTCCAGGAGGAGTGTTTTATTACCACAGCTGACCACAAGATGGAAATCCTTTTCCGTAAGATGTCTCCTAATTTAAAAAATTAAAAAAAAAAACGAACAAACCAGTCTTTTTCCAGGAAAGTGTTTTCGAGGAAGCAAAGCAGGTTTCTCATCACATCAACAACCTGTTTGGGAGGCCTCATCAAGCCTTTTCCTGAGAAGGTTTCCCTTTTCCAAGAAGGGCAGTTTCACTCAGAAGTCATTCTGATGGAAATCCCTGGCTGGCTCTAGTCCTTGTGCCAGCGGCTCGGATACACCAAGCACAGAAAAGCACCATCGACATGCGTTCATTGTTAAATTTGGAAATGCAAAGGATAAAGTAAACTCTTTCCTCATGCCATTACAGGTTATTTTTAGAGTTAAAAAGCCCTCTGAGGAACAGTTCCAGCCACCTAAAGCCTGGGATGGCAGAACTCAGGGAGCTCAGGGGGGCTTTATCTAACCTGCTGCACTGAACCCTGCACAACCAAAAAACCACTGATCTGGGAGCTAAATGCTAAATGTCATTTATTTTTGCTATTGCTTACTTACAAAAATGTGCAGAGACTTGCACTGGGATGCCACTGGGCTTAAACAGAACCAAAAGGCCATTCCTGTCCCCAGGGGCAGGGTTAGTGAAGAGGGTGGTGGGTCCCTTTCCCACCTCCAAAGCACCGCAGCATCTCCTGCAGCTCCAGAGGAGAGGGCTGGGGGTGCTGCTGCAGGACTCTCACTCAGTGCTGCATCCAGCCGACTTTGCTTTTGAACAAACTACTGCTATGAAAGAGATGAAAGAATAGCTTCATGTTCTTCATTATCCGATCATGTTTTCCACTCTAAATCTAACGGGGACAGCAAGCAGGGAGCTACACTTGGGAGACAGACAACACATTTGCATCTGTTTTGCTGATTACAGTAGTTGCACATTTTACTTTAAACATCAATGGGTTGCAACTGCTATTCAAATGATATGGAAATTGCTACTTTATACTGAAACGTCCCTTAAGCAACAAAGGAAAGGATTAGCACAGGGCTTTGGTTTTTTTCTTTTCTCTTCTTCTTTTCATTTTAATAACACACAGTGGCAGTGGAAAACTCTTTGATGGTTCATGAGCAACACCTGTATCTTTTAGCATTTTATTCATACTAAGTTAAAGAATATTTGAATCCTTTTGTGTAAGTATTATGACAACAATTTCTAACAAATATCCTTCTTTATCTGAGACACTGAATTAGCTTCATTTTCGCAAGACTTCTTCCCCACACAAATACACACAGACAAGCTACATGAATAATTAGTCAAGGTAATTAAAGTACCATCCCCAATTTATGATTATTTTCAAATCTAGATGAAGGTAAGAAAATGCCTTAATGGAATCTGTCTTGTTTCCACATAGCCAAAAACCATTTCTCATATAGTCATCCTCCCTCAAGAGTGAATCCTACCCATTTCCAGCAATATATGGGACAGTCGGTGCAAATGAGAATCAGACCACAGTCAAACCACAGCAGGAATTTTTCCCACTGAAGCTCTTATAAGTAGAATCAGTTGCATTTCAACAGCTTGCAGGATTGATCCTTTAACCCCTGCCCAGCTCTGCACTTTTTGTGCAATCCTAAACCAGCAACCTTTTAGGGAATTTTAATGCTAAACTTCATTCTGGGCAGAAGAAGTAAAGGATATATAAAGACACCTTATTAGTCTCCCCAAAATCAATTTCTTTTACAGAAGACCAATTAAAAACACTTTACACATTTGGGATGTTACTGCAAGTTATTGATATGGAAGGGGAACATGAGCAAATGGGTCTCACTGACCTCTGACATTATGTACAGGGACCTGCAGAAGAAGAGTTTCAAGAGGACCCTCACAGAATCTTCATCATCGCCATCTTGTGCTTTAATCTGAACATCTCCTCTCAACAGAGCTATCCAGAAACTGCTGAGAAAAGTAAAAGCATGTTACCAACACAATATTTTTAAAAATAATCCCGTGCAGACACATTGACAGCGTTAATTCGTAAAACAGTCTGTCTAAAGAAACTGACTCACAATGTTTCTATTCTCTGTCAAAGCTTTGAGGCTTCAGGGTGCTGAAAGGTGGGAAATGGTCAAGTCTTGACCAAATCAGATACATTCCTATTTTCAAAATTACTTGATTATTTTTAAAACTAAAGCACTGAGCTCAATATGTAGGGTTTTGTACTCCTTAAGTATCTAGAACAGAAATGGTGAGAAACTTCCAATTCTTCATAGGCAGGTTCAAAAGAGACGTGAGCAAACACAGCGACTCCTTTCTTTCAATAACAATTTCCAGCACATCACCCGCGACAGAAAGCAATGCCCCATCTCTAGATGCAGGGCCCAAATCCTGCTCGTACCCACGTGCCCCTGCAACCCCATTACCTTTGGTTGTTTTTTTTTTTTCTCACACGTGTAAAAAGGACAACATTACTTTCAAACATTTACTCTGCATTCATCACACTAAACCCACCACAACAGGGCCAGCTACAACATATTCACACGGGAGCTCTGATGACCACGCTTGCACTTTTGGTTTTGTTAGCCCTACATGAATATTTATGCACACTTCCATGATCTGTCCCCGGGTTTGCAGAGGGCACAGGTTGCCAGCAGCTGAAAGCCATTAGCATCTGACAGCTGCTAAAAAAGCTTGCTGGAAACAAATAGGTGGTGCCGGGCATTGTGGAGCCGGCAGGTGATTACGGCATCATTACAAACTGCAGCTCCTTTGGCAGCTGCACGGACAAGGAGGGCCCTTCGTGCACCGCTCAGACCTGCCTGGCAGAGGGGAGATTTAATTATCATCACTACATAATGGGCAGTTTGTGGAAGACAGAGACCTGACAGGAACAGATAGTGGGCAAACACAGGGCACAGCTCGCAGCCGACGAGGTAATTACAGTCCAAATAAGAGTGTAGGCGCTGGCTGGGAGCAGCAGATGTTGCTGTCCATCAGCATCTCCACACACAACATATGCTCAAATGGTACTTGAAAACAAGGCAGCCCAACGTTATTTGCAGAGCTACAGGATGCTTGGGGTGGGGTGGGGTGGATGTGTGATCAGGAAGGAAAACTGGGTTCTCACAGGGAAAATCCACGGAATCTCCCGGGAGCAGAGAGGTCAACACTGTCACATTATAAACAATGATGTACCTGCACAGCTTCGGTGCCTTTGATGCACAGCCAGATTCAAATCTTTTCAACATTTTCCTATTAAAGATAAATTACAGAACAAACCAGGCGTGCTCAAGTGAGGTGGCCTTGATGGGAATGGTGTCCAAGTGTCAGGGTTTCTTTGTTTGATGACCTACAGCCTTTCAGATATTGCTTTTTCTCTGGAGACATATCAAGTTGCAGAGGGTTTTTTAGTAAAAGCATCGTTCCTGGACAACGTCCACCTGAAGAGAGAATCATGTCTTTTGATTTTGCCTGGACTCACAAGAAGGGATGGCAGAAAAGATGATTCTCTGTGTATGTTACAAGCTGGGAGCTACTTTTCAGTTTTACTCAATCTGGCCTTGCTCTCCCAGCAGATTTTTTTCCCATGTTCTGTGTACATCATTACTATTATAAGCACAATCATGGTGAATGTTTGTGCAAATGATTAGCTCTGAATCTTCTTGGTACTTTATACATCTCTCTTACTATTTTTAATTTTACTTGTATTTTTGGAAACGGTGAGCGTGAAAATATACCCACTTTCCTGGAGGCAGATCCACAATATGGCTCTAATTCACAAACCTCAAAGCTAATAAGAACAGCAAACATTTATTGCTCAAATCATCAGTGAAGAACTGACGCCGGTTATCCAGTCCCAGGGCTCACAAAATGCTCATCGCTGCATGTTTGTGCAATGTATTTTTAAAGCAGACGCTGTTTAAAATATGCACAATTAATATTAACAAAGACCTGTCGTCCTCAGCGCGAGTGGCTGGAACAAGTGCTGCCTTCTGTCTGATGTGCAATGACCTTTTGAAGTATTTTTAGGCACTGTCCTATAAGCAATGTGTCTTGCACAAATTACTTCTGCCCAGATATAAAGCAACATTAACCATGAGAAGGAGAGAGCAACAGGGAGTGAATCTGAGTTTTCTAAAATTGGGAGAAAAAGAGAAGTACAAGGTTTTATGAGAGGATTTATAAACTCAATAATTTTCTCTCTTATTTAATCCTAAGGTACAGGATCATGGGCCATGGATAAGGACATTCATAATGGACTGAGGTGTTGTGTGATTCTTCCATTTTTGAGTAAAGGAAGAAGACTGCAGCAATCAGTTCCTTGTAAGAAACAGAATTAATAGAATTCACTATGTATTTAATTAAGAAGTGTTTGTGTCTTCAGGGAGGGCAGAGATTAATTTAGGTAACTACTAAAAGTTTTCAATCTTCATAACTTGAAGCTAAAAATTAAATTTAGAAGACACTTGTGTGGAGAAATAGCACTCCGTGTTGGAAATTACTACCTCTGAGCCACACACTGCACAATGTTCTGTGCTATATAAGTGGCCCATACAGTTATGTATCAATATATATCAATAATGAAACAGTCTAGGAAATTACATGAAGGATTAGGACAAGATCAGGGAAATAAATAAAATAGAAAACATAAAATCAGACATTTTCACACCTCTAAATTTTTGTCCAAGTTGGAAAGGGAATGCAGAGTGAGATTCAGGAAACCTAGCAACTACTAAACGTGCAAAATGCACATCCAAAACACCTTCTGCAACCTATTTCTGTGAAGAAGGGCACAGAAAATATTGAGCTACCAACTGCTGCTATTCATCAGCGGGAGGAGGAGCCACCAAACAACACCAACCTGCTTCCAGCAGTGGCCAACAGCAAATCTGGAGAGAGGAGCAGTTACAAGTGAGACAAACACAACATGGACCCACCTGGAACAGCTGCTCTGTGCTGTGATCAGCACTGCTGGCACTTCCTCAGCCAGAGGGTGATTTAAACCCACACTAACATTAACAGCAGGGCAGTGGCAGTAATCCTTAAAAACTAAACTTCAGGCAGCAGGAAGATGCGGTACAGGCATTACATACACATACATGCAGCTACCATCTATAGAGTGGATAGGAACTGTATTCAAAGACTGTGAATGTTCAGTGCTCATTACATGAAAAACAAACCAAAACAACCCCCCCTGCATTTCTCTGACCGTGCAAACACCCTGATACATTTCAAAAATGAGGTCTTGTTTTTTAATCTGTAGATTTTTCAATTATAAGCTTGGGAAGAAAACACCATCAGGTGTATTTTATCTGCTAACAAAAGCAAATGGTTTTGTCTGTGTGGTTACCCAAAGACAAAAATCTGATGGCTGTGTTCAGCCAATGAAGAGCTACTGGGAAAGCTTTTGTCAGCAGATCATATGAGAAACCAAACCCACGTCAAAATTTAGAGCAGAGAAACAAGATTAAGGGTCTGGTTCCTACCTGCTTACAGAAGTCAAGTGCCAGAGAGTAAACCTCAGCATCCAAAAGATGAAACACGTTCTAAGTTGTTTTTCTATTTATTTAGTCAAGACTTCTGACATTAAAAAAAAAAAGGTGGGGCGGGAAATGAAACTCAATCTAGAATTACTTCTGATGCAGGAAAAAACCCAGGGTGTGATTGCATAAAGGATCATCCGCTTTAGGTGACACTGCCAGCCAACTTCCTCCCCTGTTACATCACCACTAGGTTCCTTATTAAGCTCATTTCTTTAAAAGTCACCTGCAAAGGCCCCATGGCATCAAAATAGCTTGGTTTACTGACACCAAACTATGAAGAAATTAAAAAAAATAAATTTTCCCATGAAATCAGATTAAAAGGTGTAATCTGTGGAAGTTTTTCATTTAAGACTTGGATAATAAATTCTTCTGGTGTAATGGTGCCACCAGCAGATAATAGTTAGAACTGGTTTTAGTTGTAAAACCTAGAGAGGAGTACAAATATCTCTATATAGGTTATTCAAGCTTCCAAGAACGAATCCTTTAGCTTCAATATTTTAATAAGAACATGGAGCTAAAAATTGGTTCTAAATGTGAATTATCAGTAGATAAAACTTGGGATTCCTAATTCTCTGTGTAAGATTCTTATGTGTTCCCCCATGATTTATAAAGACGGGGAAGTGTTTGGGACAGCGTGGGGGTTTTCCCACAGTAGGAACTGGTGATTTTTTCATGCCTGAGCAACTGACAAACACTGGAGCAGGAACAACAACATTAAACTCCCATAACTGAATTACTGGAACTCTTCAGTTTTGTCTACGCGAACACTGATCTGATAAACACTGAATACCTCAGTGGAGCAACTCCTTTTTTCCATGGAGATCCAGGACTCTTGTCCCTGCTGTTGCAGAGGGAGAATTGAGAGCACATATTTCTCCAACCACTGCAGTGTTGACATTCGCAACGTTACTGTCACCTTTCTACCTATAGCACCTTCATTACATTGGTCACTTCTCATTCATATTAACTTAGCAGGTTTAGGAATTTGGAATATAGTTACACTGGGAAGAAGTCCTTGCCACGCAGGTATGGATTTCCCTTCAGAAAAGGAACTAGGAGTGAGATCACAGTTGCAGCAGTGTCATTGAACTCAACTCAACTGCCCTGAGAAGGGTCACTCCAGACTGAAACACAAAGAGAGTAACACGAGAATCAGATCAGTTCTCAGCGAGATCATTTAACACAAGTCTTCTGTTGGCTGATTTATAGATAGAGAATACGAGAATATTTGCAGGAAACACACATATTCTGCAATTCTTTACAGCCACAGCCTCTCCCTGTGTTGCTCTCAAGTTTAATGGAGCTAATCTGGAGCACTCCTGGCAGCCCTGCGGGGCCCCCAGAGCTCAAACCCACAGCTGAAAGTCACTGTCCCCCGTTGTGCATTCACACTATTGCACCTGCATATTTTATTTCACACACAAAAGGTCAAAAGCTTGCCAGCAGGCTGCCTGCCTTCTCACACACACAATGCGTGCAGAAAAATAACTCCAAGGAGCTGCTTGCTGTAATTTCCTGCAATTTAAGACTATTTATTTTTAAAACTTTCGCTGCCAACCTCCCCATCTGACTGTCACACTCTCGCTGAATTTTACCATCAGAGCATAGTAATTTATTAGAGATCAAATCCAACCGGTTATTTGACTGTCTTGGTTTTAAATACTACCCAGCCTTTTTAGGCTTTTTAGCTCTGAATCCTTCGGGCCCTCTATAATTAATGTTCCTTTAGCAGAGGCAGTGAGGGGACTGGTTGTGCACAGTTAACCCTTTGCTGAGACCAACACAAAACCACAGCAAGGGGCTGCGTTGGCAAAGAGGTTGCCACGAAGGTTCCACTGAATTCATTCTGCTTTTTTTCACTTGGAAATTAATCTTTCATACAAATGGGCTGAGTATAGCCACCACCTACCCACTTGATTAGAAACTGATCTGTGCCTGCAAATGTTAATTAACAGATGGGGGGGTCACACCCACACATACGGCATTTCGGGAGAGACTGGAACTTCCATAAGGCTTTTGTGGCAGCTGAAGGGATTTGAGATGAGAGAAGGGGAATGGCGTAGGGAAAGGCCGAATAATTGCACTGTCAGGTATGTATATGGGGGCTGTAATGGTAGCACAGAAGGAAATACGTATGTGAGAACAAGGGATAACTCAGCATGGAGTATTTGAGCCAGACAGTGCGCCGGTAGGTGATCATTTCACCTGAGAGAGCACCAGAAGAGAAGAATAAGGATGCCCAGCATTGGGCACACTGATTTTCCCCTCCAAATTTGACCCAAAAAAGTGAAGCTTTACTGATACTGAGAAAGTGATGCATTAGGGTCTAGATCTACTTGACTGGGGAGCAGCTCTGTGGAAAAGGACCAGGGTGTCCTGGTGGCCAACAAGCTCAATATGAGTGACCAGCGAGCTGTTGTGGCAGAGAGACAACAGGCTGCGGGGCTGCATCAATAAGGGCATCACCAGCAGAGATAAAGAAGTCATTTTCCCACTCGATTCAGCACTTGTCAGGCCTCACCTGGAACACTGTTCAGTAGTTTTGGTCCCTGCTATAAAAAAAAAACGTGGAAAGGCTGAAGAGGGTCCAGAGAAGGGCCACAAAGATGATCAAAGAACTGGGAAGCTGCCATGTGAGGAAAAGCTGAGAGTACTGCGATTGCTCAGCCTTGAGAAAAGAAGCCTTAGGGAGACCTCCTTGCCATGTTCTACTATTTAAAGGGTAGCTACAAAGAGGATGGAAACTCCCTTTTTACAAGGAGTCACATGGAAAAGGCAAGAGGTAATGGGTACAAATTAGTGCAGGGGAGATTCTGCTTAGACACAAGAGGGAAATTTTTCACAATGAGAACAATTAGCCCTTGGACCAACCTCCCCAGGGAAGCGATGGATTCCCCAAAGTTGGACACGTTTAAAATTCAGCTGGACAGGGTGCTGGGCCGTCTTGTCAACACTCTGCTTTTGCCTAGGAAGGTTGGACCAGATGATCCTTGAGGACCTTTCCAACCTGGTATTCTATGGCTCTGTGAAAAATATTTATGAGAAAATATTGAATTTATTCCTACATTGAAAGATGATCTCCTGTGCTCTTTAGGTCAATATTATCATAGCCCCAAGAAGGTTAAATAGCAGATATCTGGCAAGAAGTAAAAACCATTGCACAGTAAAATTAGGCCAACAACGAATTCATTTTCCTTTAAATTTTAGCATCTTGCTATCATATTTTTTTTTCTCCAGCAATGTGACCTATGCCCTGAATAGCAAAAAAATGTAACCTAGCACAGGAAAACAACAATATTAACCAAGGTCTGCTCTCAGATATATATTTTTGCTAGTGAGTATTTCTTAGTTAGGAGGGCTTAATTTGACCTCATAATATTCAAGTGATCTGCTGTAAAACAAAATCACAGAAAAATTACTGTATTTGATATTTATTTATTAAAAATTCTAACTGCAATTGGAATTCCAAAGGGGCTGCCCTAAGAAAGCTTCGTCCTTTCTGGGTGAACTATTTAAGGCAGTATCCTTGACTGAACTTCCAGCATTTTAGCTCATTTGACCATGTTTGTCTTCCACCCAAAGCACTCCCAGCAAAAATAGCTGCCAGAGCTCCTGTGCAGCAGTTGCCTCAAGAAGTCTAGTTTTTGCAGTTCTCTTATGCTGTATTTTAAGCAGATCTTTTCCCAAGTCTCTTATCAAATAGCTTTTAGTAGTGACAGATATGTTTGGTGTAAGCCTATTACTTTCCCACGAGCAGGAGCTTTGGGAGAGACTTTCAAGGGTATATTTGAATAAAAGAAACTAAATGAATCATAAATAAATATCAAGATCTATGGTGGGTATGAATAAGTGGCAAAAGGCATAAACAAAACAACCAAAATATCAGACTGTTATTGAACAAATGCAAAAAATGCAAAATTCTATTCTGAACTACATGTTTGTTATTTCAAAGGAATTTCAACCAGAGTAATCAGGAAATCATTCCATTTTACAGATTGCATGCATATTCTACTGTACTAAATGGAGTCTGAAACCTACAAACAATTTGTACTCGTCTAATTATAAATGTACTAATCTATGTTGGCACAATTTTTCTTATGACTATGTTACTACCTACTTATTTCTTAGCAGTATAGACAAGTTTATATTAATACTTGCATGAGAATTATGTGCTGTAAATCACTATGTCTCTGATACCACAGCCTTTATCAGCGTGAAAAATCTCAGCAATTTCACTGAATAAAAAAGAAACTTGACCGAATAAATTGTAACAGGAGAGCAAAGTTTTATTACCACAGTATCTGCACTGGCATGTAGTTTAAGGACGGGTACTTGCCTTCCCTATCACACTTGCTTGGAGTCGGTACAGAAAAATCCAGGAAGGAGGAAATAACAGCAGATTAAAAAAGACTAAAGCGTTTTCCAGAAAATGTCATTCTCCCCTTGCCTTTGTCTAAGCGTTGGTATAAAGGAACATGCCCCAACCTGCAAACCAGCCCCAGAGAGCATCGGAGAGGAACCAGTCTTTGTTTAGAGCAACACCAGGTTACCCTGCACTTCTTCATTCTGTCAGCCTCTGGTAACCATAGAAAACTGACACAGGACACACAGAGCCTGAAAGGTGAATGAAAATGTCTGTTAATAAACAGGATCACGTGTAATGCTGGATGCTCCGTCACCTCCTCACTAATGGCTGGGGAATCACAATCCTTTATGTAGTTTTGACAGAAAACGAACACTGTAACACTAAGTTCTTTCAAAAACAAACATTTTGCTTCCAATCCCTTGGACCTCTGCTAAAAAAAAAAAAAAAAAAAGGAAGAAAAATTCCCCTATGGGCAAAGAAACAGCCTATTAAAATAGGAAGTGTTCTGTGGTGTAGACAACACTCAAACACAGTTGTTTGAGGTAAAAAACCACAACACAATCTTTGTATTTGAGTTAGTTCCTGCCATTTCAACTCCTTACTGAGCACAACCTCTGTTTGATGTTTCTTATTCTTCATATAATTAAACTCTACGTGCCAAGGGCTGACTGGTTGATAATAGTGTTACTTATTTCCCCAGTTTTCAAACAGCAATGCAACCACAAAGCTTTGGGATTTTAGTCCTGCTCAGTAAGAAGCATAAGACTGCCTTGGTTTTGTAACATTACAAAGAAACATGAAATGATGTCATTATCTTCGTACCTTTTGTAAGGCATGAATATAAGCCTGGAACAGACAGTTTATCTACGCTGCAAAGAACAGGCTGCTGTCAGTGATCAACACTGCTTACAATTTCTTTGTAAATGCATAGTCATAAAAGATTGAGTCCTATTCAAAAGAAAAGGACATTCTTAACATCTAAGCATTATGGTAAATGTAAATAAATATACTTATGTGCCCAGTTTGTGCTGATTCCCAGCCTAGATGAGTGTCCCAAAGAGCGTGGGCTAGAAGGCAACACATTTCATCACTTCCTCACTTCCTTGCTAATGGTCTCTATATCATGCAGCACAAGGACTTACGTAAATTACTTCTTAATTAAGCAAGAGTACACATGTATTTAGGGAAGATATATTTCCTCAAGTCAGAGCGCTTAAAAAACCAAAAAAAATTAAGTTTCTAAAAATAAGGATTTGATCATGAATGTCGTAATTGCAAAATTTTAGAGAGGATTTTACTGGTTTTGTAAACAACCACAGAACAACCTGAATTCTGAAAAATAAAAATTAATCTTTGATCACTGATTTCAGTGGACATTACGTGAAACAGCTTTGCCTACACCCATTAAATAGTGGGTAGCTGCTTTCACACCCAGTGCACACAGGCTGGAGCACACAAGATTTTGTTCACCTGGAAACACCCCTGGGTACACCACAGCACCACCCACCCCTGCACAGACTGAGCCACTGATGATTCTGAAAGTTATAGTTATATTTTATTGCATTTTGAGACACATAAATAACCTTAAATTACTTATGTTTTCTAGGAAATCCAAGTAGTTTCACCTTCCTCTCATTTACAAGTTTAAGAAACTAGGGCCCCAACACCTAAAACTGCTACCTAGCAGTTATAAGACTCTTCCTTTTGAGTTTTACCTCAGAATAGTTGAGTTTTAATTTAACAGCAAGTACTGATAATGTGAGAAATTTTACATCCTTTCATTGCTTCTCATTCCCCACTATGAATTCTCATCCTAATATTTTAGCATTGCTGATTTCTGGGCCTTGTGAAGGGGTGGAATTAAGAGCTAATTTCATGGCAGGCCTGCTGCTTGTGTCTGTTACTGTTCACTCTCCATCAGAAAAGCTTTTTGTATGAAGTTGTAAAGAAGTCACTGGACAAACATAAAAAAATGAATCAATCACTGTAAGAAAAAGACGAACTTTGAAGTTAAATGTTATGAATTATGTATATTCATTCATTCAAGTTGCTTATTGATATTTGTTGTGAAGTGACAACAGCTTGTGTATTCATCAAAGGATTTAACACTAAATGGCAATTTTATGTTTAAATCACAATTACTTCTCTGTTTCAGAATGGGGCTATTTCCTATTCATCTGCCAACAGAATAAAACATGGCTGGATTAAGAAAAAAGAATCAAGAGAACTTTCTCCATTTATATCTGATGAAGGAACTTTCCTGATTTAAAGCACGGGATGAAGTTCACTTCCAAGTATATATTTACCCACAGAGTCACTGCCTGATGCTTTGCGATGGGAGCTGCATCCTCAGGGTGCAATTACAGCAATTATCTGGATGGATCTTCTCATCAGTGACCTTTGACTCATCTCCTACAAACTGTCAGTCTTCATCATCAAATGGGGAAAGCGGAGTATTGTTTCGACTCAATCAGCTGCTCCTGAGAAAGAGAAATCCCCACATTAGGGCAGCCTGGCTGCCCACACTGACCTCCTGCGGCCAGCCTGCATCTGCCAGGCGAGGGGAGCCCGGCAGGAACAGCAGGTTCCTCCTTTCTCCTGGCAGGATGGAGCCGGCAGCACCTCCACATACTCCTGCATTCCTCAGGCACGGCAAGAGAAGCAGAAATAAATCTTTTTCGGTTCAAAGTGCGGAGTATTCTCGGCTTCTCATCTTTGTTGTTTTTTCCATCAATTTTTGGAAGTTTGCCCCAAAACCCTCTGTCTCACTTCACATTCAACTGGGATGAACTCACTGAACCAACTGAATTTACTATAAAATTACACCTATGCAAAGATGGAGCAAAGTCTTACCTTAACACTATTATGACATTTATTATCGCACAATTTTTACTGAAGTAAAACTCCTGTGTAAGTTTTGTCAGAGGGCATGGCCTGGAGGGTACAGCTCATGAGAAATTAAACTATTTAAATTCACAGTCAGTAATGCTAAATGATGAAGGAGTAAATGACTCAGTTCAAACAGCAAGACATTTAAAATGGAATTGGAAAATACCAACTATAAACAGTTTTATAACTTTCACTTTGCAGTGAAATAGCTGATGACTGACTATAACAAAAATGAAATATCACTTCTGCCTTAGAAGGAGGAGAGCTTAATTCTCTCAGCACACAGTTCTTCCAGAACAAGGATGGCACTTCCAAGGCTTAATTATAATGACCATTAGTTGCTACCTACCATTTAATTAGTTGGTAACAAAAGCAAAGCTCTTTCTTATCAAAGCAATCAGCAACATCACTCCTTTGCATTCCTCCCATTAGCTGCAAATGTTGTTATGTGGACAGGGCAGGGATAAAACAAACAATAGACAATCTGCGGGGAAAAAACCTCCAAAGCGAAAAATAAACAAAATCATTTACAGAGGTAACTCAGTCAACTACCAAAGGAGAAAGAAACTGAATTCTTCATTGTCAAGTGTCAATTCAAAGTGAAAACAGATTGAACCAAAACTGTCCAAAAATGCTTTACCATTTTGTAACACTCACACCCCCCAACGCCAGACAGAGCCCAGCTGTTTCTGTGACTAACTTCAACAATAGCTGGGCTGTTTAAAATCTCAACAACAGGGAATGATGTTTGCCTGAAGACATACTGTATTAATGTAAATTGCTTTCAAACGCACGTTCAGTTTCTCAAACAAAACAAAAAGTAGATATTAAACTGTGCAAGTGGAAGTTACTGTTAGAGCCATATATAACCCTGTCAGCCATAATTCAGTCATCCATTAGGGACCACATGGAGGGAGCTTGCATTCAGGGGGAAGGACAGCAAAAGGGGCCTCTACTTCTGTAAAAGGAAAGTGTTATTCATGTTACTCTTCCAACTTCAGAAAGATCTTAAGACTATGGAGCTTATGTCTCCTCCGTGAACCTTCCAATTGCCATCAGATGAAACCCTCTGTATTTCCTCCTTATGGGATGCTCTACACTCATGCCCATGGCTGTTAGTCATGCTGCCAGAGTGCCTTCATATCATCTTAAGCACTGACCTTTAAGAAATTATAAATGTTATTTCAGCTTTAATATTCTGATTTTAGTGTCTCTGGAAGTGATTAACAGCACTGACTTTATGTCTTCAGGTCCTTGCCTGTTTGCTCACCACCTTCTGCTAATGTAACTTAATCATTACACCCTGCAACACCCCAGGTTTCTATTTCTAGTTCAGTGAAATTAAACTAGTAATAAGCAGCAGCATACTGTATCATCAGTGGGCTTTCATTTCTCCTGAAGGCAAAAGGATTAAATCAGAGATTAATTTTGTTCTGTGTATCATCTTTCTCATCTGTACAATGGGGACAACATAGCTATAGTTGAGAGAAAGCAAGGCTTCCTCACAACAACAATTACATTCCCATCTGTTAATTTTTTGTCAGTTATCTCTGCAGTATAGTTGTGAGATTGTTAAATAACCAAATTTGTGTAACTAACAAAAAAGTGATCATGGCAAAGATCTTCAGTAGATGTGCCGACAGACAGCAGACATGTTTGCCTAATCCAGACTCGGTAATCAGCAAAAAGATTTGAAAGACAGGAAAAAGATTAGTTTGGATACAAAGGAGAAGATGGCAGGAACGGTACGATGACAGTTCAAGAACATTTCTTGGAACATACACAAAAATGGAAATCAGCTGGAAATCCACCATTTCCTCATCTACTCTACCAGAATAATGCTTAGACGATGAGTAAAGACCATCTCATGGTAACATCTTCCATCACAGCATGAAAAGACCCAGTGTTGTGGTGATGCTGACTGTGCACCATTCCCACACTGTTGTGTCAACACTTCACTTGGAGAACATATAAAAGAAATCTACTGGGTTTGACAAGTGGACTCTTTATCAAAGGGCCAGATCACTCCTCGTGGCCTGTGTGCACACTTCACCTCCCCTTAAAGGACTTCTAAAATTTGTCTAACAAATCTGTTGCTCTTTAAATAATGGTTTCTTAGATAAGCAGCTGAAATTATCAATAAACAATAACTTTACTGATATGTTAAAACTTTTTATCAGCAACAGAAAACATATTAGCATGCTCCTAGCGTATATTAATCGCATGTTAACTGCGCCTCCCTTGTACTGGTGGCACACACCTGCCAACTCAGCCAAGTGAAGCAGAGCTGAAGGCAAACACAGCAAAGGCACGTGCAGGGTTGAGAGGTGTCGCAGTCAATGAACGTGGAGGGACTGGCTGTCCAGCTGAGTCTGTGCCAGCTCCACTGGGGACAAATTCCCATTCCAGGAGCAACAAGGCAGCCCCATCCCATCCCAGCCAGGCTTCACAGAATATGCCAACTTGGAAGGGACCCCCAAGGATCATCGAGTGCATCCCTTAGTCCTGCACAGGACCATCCCCAAGAGCTACACCATGGACCTGAGAGTGTCATCCAACCCCTCCTGGAGCTCTGGCAGCCTTGGTGCTGTGCCCACTGCCCTGGGGAGCCTGTTCAGTGCCCAATCACCCTTTGGAGGAAGAACCTTTTCCTCATATCCAACTCAACCCTGCCCTGACACAACTTCAGGCTGTTCCCTGGGATGCTGTCCCTGGTCCCCCCAGAGCAGAGCTCAGTCCTGCCCCTCTCAAGGAAGTTGTAACTGCAGTGAGGTCTCCTCTCAGTCTCCTCCAGCTGAACACACCAACTGCGCTCAGCCGTTCCTCATACGGCTTCCCCTCCAGGCCCTTCCCCACCTCCCTTTCCGTCCTTTGGATGCTCTCTAATAGCTCCAGCAGAAGCCAGGTGCGTACATCCCCCCTCCTCTTTCCCGGCGGGGGCGACTACACTTTATAGCGCCACTAGGACTTATCAGCTACAACGAGCCCGTTTTACATCGCCTTGACACTCCCGGAGTGACCCGGGCCCGTGCCGGAGGCAGCCAGAGGCAGCAATGCCCGGCCCCCGCCGCGCCCTCTGCGGGCACCGCCGCGAACGGCCGCTCCTCGCCGCCTCCGCTCCTCTTCCCCGCCTCCTCGGCGGACAATTTCACCTTCCAGAGGAACCTTGGAACGCAAGCTTCCCCTTCTTTCCCCAGTAACTCCATTACCTGAGAGCGCTGTTAGAGAATACTGTAGAATACTTCAGTCTTATCTGTTTCACGACATGAATAATTCCCGTATATTTAAGAACTCCTCCAAACTTGCTGAGTTAAAATATTTCAGAAATTGGAATCTGTTAAGAACATGCATTGCTTTAAAAGATATTAATACATGCATACTAGTCTAAATATATGAATATTATAATTAAATCTTTGCAAAACTTCAGTCTGAATAATGATGAAAATATTTGTATTTTCATAGTTATGCAAATCCTTAATCATGAAGAACAATCACTGTTTGCTGTTATAAAGCATGAGGCCACTAGGAATGACTCCTGAAGAGGTCAAGCCATTCTTTCTTGAGTCCGAAAAGGATGCGTTTCCAGTTTCTAACTACTGAAAAAAAAATTTTGCAAGTTCAGATATATTTATTTCTTTTATTACTACATTCATATTCCACTTCATGCAGCCTGATTCTTATGTGTCGGCAGAGAATGAGCCTGCTTTTTTATTAACAACTATTAAATGAACAGTATATATTCATTTAATTCATCAAGTAATTTAAACAATTCTGCTGCTTAGATTTTATAACATCAGTGGAAACAGCACAACAAGAATAAAGTCAACAATGTTATTTAATCAATCATCACAGGCAAAAGTATTCTTCAGTCCTGTCACTGGTAAGAACAAGTGAGCTTACTAAAACTTTACCATTGTGAAAACAGACACAAACCAACAAATATAAACCTTACAACTCAAATAACTGTCATGGAAAGACAAAGCAAAGGAATAATTTTGATGAATTCAAGCACTCTGACTTCTCAGTGTTTGCCAAACACTACAAAACCGAACGAGGTTTCTGTTGCCAAAATGGTAATTCCTGTCCATATATTTTTCACAAAAATGCCTTTTCACAAAATTGTGTTTTAGCATCATGAATTCTATTAGAAACTGAAAGTGTTTGCAGAGAAGAGGTTTAGTAAATGTTCCTTGCATTAAAAAAATCATTGCCTTTCACGTGCTCACCCCAGGAAAGTATAAGCCATCTGAAGTTCATGCAGCTCTCAGTGCTACAGAGCCACTGAGGCAGAACTTTGCCTCAGATCGGTCTGCAAATCTGTGAGTAAGGCTGGAGAAAAATGAAACGCAAGGCGAAAACAAACCTATCCATTTTTTAATAAATCACTCTGAAATAAGCTATTTTTTAACTCATTCTGTTATCACATTTATGTAATAAACCAGGCAAAGGTTCCCTATAATTTTCACACTTTGGCAATGGTATTTAGGCTACAAAGTAGAAATTGCAGCAAGAAGAAATACGAGCACAGAGAGGCTTCAACAGCTTTCAACCAGCACCTTTTTCTAACTTCCTAACTGGAGGTAGTTCCACACTTTGAAATGGTCAGTTACAACCACTGAGAACAAGCAAGACCAGTCTGTGTGTGAGTTATTTGTCCATCGCGTTGAGAATCCATTTCACAAGTTGCTTCTGTTTTGTCTTCTCTCAGAGCTGCTGTTTCCATCCCGTCTAAAACAGGAACAATCTCACTGGCACAATGTTCATTTTTCACAGTAGAAACATCTTGGAATGATTTCAGGGCAACTTTGAGGAAAAAAAAATAAAATTTAAATATTGTGATTATTAACCAGAAAGACAAGTAAATATTTCAATAAATTTAACAAATATGAAGTTTAATTTAGTGGAGAAAATATGCCAATATGTACCAACATATTTTACACTTTATTTGGGGAATGAATCTATCTTACGTCAAATATTACATCACAAGCCATGTTACTGAGTATGGTATGCTCAGAGAAAAACTAAGCATTACTTAACTGGAAATTTAATTATCACATGCATGCCTTTTTATTTTCATTAGTAAGAGCAAATCATTGACAACACCAGTCTCACAAGTTATCTTTTGTAAAGCTACATATAGGATCCCACAGGCCCCTTCAAGTTGTACAGGAAGTGGACAGTGATATACAAATACTTGAAACATCAACTTTAGGGAAAAAACCTTCTGAAACAGCACAGAAATTTCTAATATTTGTGTAAGTCAATTTATGAATTGAGTATCTGAATGAAAAACATCTAAAGATACATGATCATAGCTCTGGAAAAATCAAGCTTTCAGATGAAGATATTTGCAAGATACCAAAAAGAAACTGTTTGCATGTAGGAAAACATTAATAAACAGCAAAATCTAATTACTGCAAAAACATAAACACTGCAGCTGTAACACTCCTCTCTAACCATACCATTACAGCCTCACCAGTGAAAACAGAAGTGTCAATGCTAATGTAAACTCAGCTGCTGATATATATTCATTAGATTCAGAAAAGCTCCAGCATTTCCTCTTCTCACTGTGTCAGATTTTCTCTCAGCGTCACCGGCCACAAATCAGTGCACATACAACCTGATATATGAAATGGTAAGGTTTTGGGACACCTAGGCCAAAGATGTATCTGCATTCTTGTCTCTTACTCCATAAAAATCACCTGAGAAATCCAATCAAGGAGACTATTATGGCTTTCAAACACCATCTGGGAAGCACAGGGGCAAACGACAGGATATTCTGGTCAGGCAAAGCTACTTTTGGGCCCCGGTGGCCCTGAGGGTGACCTTGGAAACACACAACGAGTTCTCACCCTGCGACAGTGCAGAGACTGAAGTGACAGAATAAACAGTCAGTGCTCCAGAGCAACCCACAAAGAGCAACACTGAGTAATTACGGGTGATTTTCTGACTGCACAGACGTGCTGGACCAAGAGCTCTATAAATGGGCCTGCTCATCTCTGCAGTGTGAGAGAGGCCATTTAAATCAGTAACATTTTATTATTATTTGATCACTACCTGGTCTAAGTATGAAAGGTGGTGAACAATTCCTTTATTAAGATGTGCTAGATCTTTTGTGGTTAACGGGCAATCTGAGCCCTGAAGGCGAAAAGTTTTTAATCTGGTCTGTACTAAAGCAGTGTATTATAAATCATGAGCTCTCAAGAAACCTCACTAGGGCTCAGCATAATGATGCGTCCCATTCTCCTTTATAAAGGCAAAGGGAATTTGCAAAAGGAAAAAGAAAACCATATTTGTAAGGACTGCTAAGCAGGGAGTTTAGGAACTAGTTTGGAGCAGGGGAACAGCCCAGACTGGGCACCTGAGCAATGACCCAATACAGATGACAGAAATTTCTGACACACAAAAAAGCCTATTCTGAAGTATTCTTCCACTGTTAGCTTCACTATGAAACAGTAATTAAACAGCAGGGAAGACTCACTGCCTTAGCCTTTTAGTCTTGATTCTAATTTACATGATTAGATTCTAACTTACTCGCTGATTACCTTCTGACTTAACATGCTTGGGGTTCTCATGGATTTTATTTTTCCCCTTGCTTCTTTTTCCAGGGGCAGCAGTTTCTGCCCTCCTCAATCCACAATTTTCAGCATGTTTAAGCATATTTTTCTGTCAGCATAATGAAGAATAAATATATGAATCAAATATTAATCCATGTAAGCAACTTAACACACACAAAACAAATACGGCTCTGACAGACAAATTTTGGAATGCTAAGTGGAAGACTGACTTAGTTAACAACTTTCATAAAAATCCTAAAGATTTCCAGAATATGTATTAAAATTCTGCTTTAAAGGAACATTGCCATTTGGTGCGTATAAAATAAAATTTATCATTTTCTGGTTCCTGAATAAGCAATAAAGTTTTATGTGTAAAACCTGTATGTGGAAAAAAGGTTACACTTACTTTAAACTGTGCACAGTTAACCCAAAATGAGAAGTACGTTTTCTCATTGCATATGGTTTTGAAGTGGGCAGGGACACCTTCCACTCTCCCAGGTGGCTCCAAGCCCTGTCCAACCTGGCCTTGGACACTTCCAGGGATAGGGCAGCCACAGCTTCTCTGGGCAACCTGTGCCAGGGCCTCCCCACCCTCACAGGGAAGACTTTATTTTCTAATATCCAGTCTAAGCCTACTCTGTCAGTTTAAAGCCATTCCCCCTTGTCCTGTCACTACATGCTCTTGTAAATAGTCCCTTGTGCCAATACAATCTGCAATACTTTCTAAAGGAAACTCCACTGAGATCCCTTAAAAGGAAGTATCTTACCCTGCCCTTATCTATCTTTGCCCTTATCACATTTAGGGCATTAATAAACTGTAGGTTTAACACTACAGTCCTGGTCCTTCCTAAAGGGAACAGTGAGAAGCTGCTTCCATCAACAGCTCGTGCTGCAGCACGAGCAAGGGAAAGGCTTCTCACCAGTATGGGTTTGTTTATGTGCAATTCAGCACGAAAATATCTGTAACATTACTACCCAGCTCTGTGACACATGTACAAACAACTCTCACAGGCAGCAGAAAAGTGTTAGGGTGTTGCACGGACTCCTTATTTATCCTCCACTGTGAGCAGATGCTGAAGAACACACTGGGATACTGCTCCCCCCTTGGAGAAGGTCAGAAGTTTTCCTCCTAACTTTATTAAGGATCGCTAAGAAAATAACCAGACCAGAGCAATGATACATTCCAACATATCAAGGCCAAAGCTATCCTAAATATCCTAAAATAAAACTTTCAGTTCAGACTGAATTCATTCTGCATCACTGCTGAAAATCACATTTCAGGCTCAAATCCTGTATTTTGTTCTTATCAGGATATCACCGAAAGCGATTGCTCTTACTTTATACTTCTAAGCAGTTCACGTACAAAAGATTTATCAAGAATACTCTTCTTGATAAAAAGATTTCATTTTCGCTGTTTATTTGTGAACAATTTATCCTGGAAATAAATATAACTACACTATTTTACTCAGACCGCAGGCACAAAAGCTTTTATTCTCTTCAGGTAAACATAACCCCAAAGCCAACCACACCTTGCCAAACCACCAAGTGAGTAAGCAGGGAATTTAACTGAGTTCTCAGGGAATTTAAATACCTGATTACATGCGTAGCTGCACTGAGCACATGTGATTCTTTTTCCACCTCTGTGAGTCTTCTTGTGCTGAAGGAAAGCGTAGCGTTCGTGAAAAACGGCCCCACAGGCACTGCACTTGATGGCCTCTTCCATGTAGGAGTGAAGATTTCGCAAGTGGACACCTGAAGATTTACCCAAAACAATTCCTTTTAATGGCAAGCTTTTGATTTCCACAATTTTGAATAAAAGATGTTTATATCCCCGAGGAATGCAAACACAAAAGAACCTTCAGTGCCCTCTCTAGTAGACGTAAAATAGCCAAATAGGCAAAGTAGTTTAAGATAACTAAAGTTGCAGCAAGGTGTTGTAACTTTCCATAGAAATCAAGCAGTTATAAGCCTAAATCCTGTTGATTTCAATGAAAATTGTTTAACAAACCACTTTCAAAAATTCCATTAACACCCTGCTTTAGTCTGTACATAATTCATTGAAAAATGTTACCCGAAGTAGTATTTACAAAATAAACATGAACACTGCAAAAATATATGAACAAAGAAATTGTATGTATGTAAATATTCCACTTCTACCTTCAAATATTTACCATATTTCAATTGGATCTTTATTTGAAAACACAATTAGATTCTAAAGCCATTTTGTATGTCTAAGTATTTCCTTAATAGAGCTTTTTCGTATATTTCTGGAAATTTAAAATTTTATATAGGTTTTTGTTGTTACTGGTCAGCTCTACTGCCTCAAACATTTCTTACTGAAAGACAGAAGGTCACAGTGCCACAGGTATTGAGCAAAAGAAAAAGCTAAATCTTTGCTATTTTGCATTTTAAACAAATTAAAACACCAGCCACAAGATGTCACCACATCTCCTTGCAGGAGGAACCTACCTGTAAAACATAAATGTATTTTCCATAGAAATATTTTGTGATGATATGAAGTCAAATATAACATATGTGGCAAAATTTTGTGAAGATTAGAGATTTCACCTTTACTTATCTCTACGTTTCATTTTCCTTTTTTTTCCTTTAAACTCACCCAAATCACTTTTTCGGGAAATAAGGGTACTGCAATGTGGACACTGGTGTTTTGGGACATTTTCTCCGTGCTTCTGTAACATATGGATTTTCATGGTACCACTTTGAGTGAATCTGGCCCGGCAAACGCAACACTCATAGCGTTTTTCCCCTATTAAAAGGATATTAAAATAACATGTGCTCAGAAACTCTACTCATTTGATACAGGTGCAAATTCCCACAGATCTCTCAACACGTTCTAACAGCAACAGTCTCCAGACCAACCAAATGTTACTATCAGTTGACAATGCACAAAAGGCTGAGTAAGTTTCCCTAAGTTTCGATAACTCATTACAATGCAAAATCTGGGCTTCCAGAATCTAAAGGTCAAAAATTGTCTCGAGATATGAACCAACGAGGGATAAGTGGGGATATTTGGAAGATTTGATTCAAACCACACTGTCACACTCTGAAACTAACTAGAACATTAATCATAACACACATTATATATCATAACTGAGCTAAGTTAAACCCTGAAATACAGGATAGATACCAACTGCCTTCTCAGAAGACTTGCACATCAGAGCTGTGACTGCAACATGCTGCTCTCAATGTTTCAGCAATTTAATCCTTTTGATCAAATTAGTTGCTACCAGTCTGGGGCCACACAAATGTCCATGTTTTGAACATTCATTCAAAAAAACCTCCCATCAGACACACTCCATATAAAAATCGACTAATCGAGAAATAAAAGTGACAACTTGATCCACAGAAAACAACAGCACATAAAGGAAAATTTTTTTCTAATATAAAAGAAGTTTAGGAAGAGCAGCAAGACTGTAACTCATAGCACTGTACAGCTAGATCTCCAACAGCCAAATCCAGAACATTTAAAGAGAACGTGTTTTTCACACGGTTTTACTCAAAATCACAGATTAAAAAAGGACGAATTTAGAGTCTGAAATTAGATCATTCTAACCCTATGAATGCTAAGGGCCTAAGGCCATAGTCTTGATCGTTGCAGAGTCCTACCTGTATGAGTTAACATGTGCCTTTTCAGTTTATAGGCATCTTTGCTGGCATAACTGCAAAGGCCACAGGGATAGGGACGCTCTCCTGTGTGGGAACGAATGTGTCGTCTCATTTTGCTGGCCTAACATTGAAAAATAGAGATTTGCTAAAGTAACACCTACATTAGAGACATAATCAACTAAAACACAAGCAATTTTACATAATACACCCATTGCAATTTAAAATATTGCATTAATCCCAAAATCAGCACTCTCCTGTCCATGTTCCCCCCCACCCCTCCTTTCTTCCTGCACAATCAGCCTGTTGTGGTTTTGGGTAACACTTTACTCTTTCCCCAGATGATCTTATTTCCATGTTTAGTGGCCACATTAGAAGAAATTTTATAGTAAGAAGATAAAAGTTAGTGTTTTATAAAGAGGATACCTACTGGGACATACCAAACATGAAATTCTTTGAAATACTCAGGAAAAGAAATGAAAGAACAAACTCATTAACCACAGCCTATTCACCTGCAAGTCCCAGTGCTGCAAAGTTCAATTCATTCTACTTTTTTATACTGTTCTGATCTGTTCTACATAAATATTGTAGATATGCAATTAGGAGTTACCAAATGTTCAACTGCTCCGCTTATAAACATATTTAAGGAATTCACTGACAGCTCCATTCAAATCTACAACACTATTCAAATAAAATTAAACATGACTGCCAACCTTTACTAGACAAAAGTCAAACAATTTGCATGGCAGTACTAGAGAGCTCCTTCAGCTTTCCTCATTCAGGTAAAGCTCATAGGAATGAGAGTTCTGGAAGAGCAATGAGTGTTGAATAGTTCCTTATTGAAACAAGGGAAAGAACAGAATAATTTAAAATAAACTGCCAGGGTTTTTAAAGATGTAAGCTACTCAAAATCTAATTAATAAGGTAAGGTGTGTGGAATAAAGCTAAGGCTTGCTTACAGCTTCAGATTTGGACACAGCACATAAAAAATTCAGGTACTGAATATCCACTAAACTGTGGCAGCGATTCAATCATAGGTGACTGTGATTCAATCACAGGTGCATTTTTGAAAGCCTGTTTTTTCCAACTGAACCCTTAAGCAGACCCTCAGTTTTTCATTTCTTGATTAAAAAAATTTCAATTCTGGAAAGAAAACCAAACATCATCAAGTATATAAACATAATACATGAGCTTTATTTTAGACATCAGCTAGTATTGTCCTAACAGTATACAGAATGAAGTGTAAATGAAGAGGACCAAATTTACACAAACGCATTGTCTGGCAGCAGTTTTAGCATAACAAAAAAGAAAATGCCTTTAAACTAGTTTTTAAGAGCTAAATGATTGTACTTACTTCTACACTGGAGTATTCACATATTGTGCACTTGAAAGGTTTTTCTAAGGTGTGTTTGTACCGCCTGTGTCGTGAAAGCTCACCCCTGGTCACAAATGCTGTATCACACTCTTTGCATTTGTAGGGTTTGGTCCCTGCAAGAACACACCATCAGAATTTTATTTAACACCAAACATGCACAATTTTTTAATAGAACCTTTCCTGACATTCTGATTTTTTATATACAATAAATCGTAGAATGGTTTGGGTTGGAAGGGACCTTAAAGACCATCTTGTTCCACACCCTCTCCACTAGATCAGATTGCTCAATGCCCCATCCAACCTGACCCTGAACATTTCCAGGGGTGGGGCATCCACAGGTTCTCTAGACAATGTGCTCCAGTGCCTCACCCTTCTTAATGTAAAGAATTTCTTCTATATATATGTATGCTGTAAGTTTATAATAAACAGAATTTATCACTTTGCTTCATATGTTTATACAGCAAAATGAAAACATCACAGAAAATTCTGCTATGCACATAGGAATCAGGCACAACTGAAGTCACTATTCACTTGCCAAAAATTTTTAGAATGGTATTTAATAAAATAAACAAACATACACAGAGAGTTACTAACTACAGGCGATGTCTTTTCAGTGTGGAACGCCAAACAAAATCAGAGAAACTTCTGAGCACAAAACGATCACAGCTCTAAGGCAAAGTCATTTGCCTGTTTATTCAATTTTGCAGGCAGTGTGTAAAATGAAGTATTTTCAAGCGTTAGATACCTGTATGTGTGTTCACATGGTTGTGCAGGAGAGTTGCTGTACGAAAAGCCTTCGGGCAGAGGTGACACAAGTAATGCTTCTCATCAGAATGGGTTTTCAAGTGACGCTTCAGATTTGACAATCTGGGTGAGGTGAACGTGCAGAAACAACAGCTGAAACCTTCTTTTTCTCCTGCTGGAACAAAGACACATTTAGACTGTACAAGCCACAAAATACTGACTTTACATTTTCAAAAAAATAGTACCAATTTCAATAGTTCCTCTACTTTGTGTAAAAATACTTCATACTTCTACAGCAAAGGACTTCGTTAAGACTTGAGTGATTTGCCCCAAGAATAGTGCTATATGTTAGTGATACAGTTTAGAACCCAATCTCAGGAAACCAAACTCCTACCCTAGCTCTCACTTCCAAGACAGGAAAAGACTTCTCTCAATACCATCATTAAGACACGGCTCATCAAGGCACTTACAACCTGTGCAACACACTTCTTGATGACAACTGTGTAATTAGTACTAAAGAAGCTTATTCAAAGATTTGGAAATGGCAGTTTAAGCTATTCTCAGCTTTCTGGCAGTCCTGAGTCTGTAAAGCGTGTATAAAAAAATCATGATGTAAACACCTCTTTAGAATTTAGAATTTTAGTTGAATTTGAGGAAAAAAAACCCCACAACAATTTCTTGAAGAAGTCATAGAATAAAGTTCATGGCACAACAGAAATTAATTTCTTTTGAGAGTAACAAGTTAAGATTAAATGTGCAACACTTTCAGTTATAAAGGAGATTTGAAACTGTGAAATGGCAAATACGTCATATTTGAGGAGTCTTTCCAGAACAGTTGTCTCAGCTCCCAAGTGCACTCTCTGTAATGCTTTTCATGCTGAGACCAAAATGCATTTTATACAATGCTTTATACCACACAGAGATGTGCAGATAACACTTCACTTCAGTAACAGCAAACAAAACCACTTTATTGTCATTTATTCATTGTGGATTCATGCCCACACAAAAGAACATTGTCAGCTTTGTTAAAGCTGCTCGAATGTGCTTCCTAAAAGGGCTGTAACTAAAACAAGGGACATTAACAATTTGTACAGTTTCCATAAACAACCTCAGCCAAGATACCTTAACATCCAGATACTACAACACACACGGTTACAGACTCAACATCACTGATGTCATCCAACTTTTACAGCACACACACACAGTTTCTAGGGAAACAGATGCTTATCTGTTCCCTTCCAAGTAAGTCCTTAACTTCTGCAACATACTTTCACATTTCTAAAATCTTAAATCAGCCATTTTCTGTCACTTTTATTTAGGTTCTGGGAAAGACTCTGCTGACAGGTATTGTTTGATATTTGCCCACCACCCTCTGCCAGCAACGTGGAACAATTCTAAGCTCACCCATAAAGCCTCAAAAAAAGCTCGTTTTCAAGCTGAATGAGTGAATTAAGAGACTAAATAAATTACAACATTTATTCAAAGGCATTTATACAATATTAACTTTGAAATCTCCCTGGAGGTTTCAAATACCACGTACTGTTCAAAAGACCTTTAATTTCTAAATGCCATCCAAAATGTCTCCCCTGACATCAGCCTGAATAAGATCTTCTAATGCTTAAGGCTGAAAGGTATTATTTCTTCTTCCAAACTTCCACAGAATTTTTAAGACTTAACCTAACCTAAACTTAACAATTGCCACTGCATTTAATCCAAAATTTCAGACTCACTTCAAAATACCACCCAACGTACATTATCTAAAAATGAACTACAAATATTATTAACTTTTTACCTTTTTTCTGACGTGGTGCACAAGCCTGAAATTTTAGATTCTTGGAATTTTTTACAACTGTTTGTTCTGATGGAGTTGCATATTCCTGCTTTTTACTTTCATTACACAACTCTGACAAATTTTCACTGGCTTTGCAGCTTTGGCTCTTTGTTTCCCCAACTGTGGAAAAAAGTTTCTTTCCTTCCCCCTCTTCAGTTGGGCTCAGCTGCTGGATGTTATTTTCAAACGCTATGGCATCATTATCTCTGTCAATCTAATTTAAAAAAGAAAATGTTTTACAACTTTCTCAATCAACGGCAGTCACTAGTGGCAAATCAACTGAGCAGTCAACAAAAGACAAGCTACTAATTCATCTTGATTTTCAGTCTTAAATGTGATGGACAAAACTGCAACAAAAAATTTGCATTTAGCACACAAGAGCTTAACTGGGAAGTGAAAAATTACTAAAATTGAGCCCTACCTCTTCAAAGTCTTACGTAAAATTTCAGAGCATTGTGTTAAGATCACCCCACTGAGAACACAAACCCCTGTATCTTCATTTTAAAAAAAGATTTAAAATTTCACTTCAGTACATTTACATTTTAAAAGAAAACAAGAAGTATGCTCCCAGTTTTTTATCGAATATAGGACTTCTGCAGCCTAATTGTAATGCTTGCTTTGTCCTAAGGCAATTAACAGGGTTGTGATACTTCTTGCATTAGCTAAATTAAATATGGCCTACCTCAGAAGTTATCTAGCAGTGCAGGAATTTTAAAAGAAAAAAATAATATTTCATTTTAAAACCAATAGCTGGCACACAATAAATAGCACTGTTTGCATGTCCTTTCAATAAAATTCATTTCAAATGAAACCATATTACACACCCAGCTTTAACAACGGCACTGCAGTATTGAACTAACTGAATTATAGAGAAGAGAAATTGTGTAATGCTACTTAAGAGATTGAGGCTGTCAAACCAAACAGTACCAAACTGGTGCACTGAATTAAAAACTTGTCTGAATTTCAACAAGTTAGTCATCCAGAAAACCTATAGTTTTAGTCTGTCTTTTAAAAAATGGGATGAGATCATAACGAGCTGTACGAAGGACTGGATGCTTAGAACTGAATCGGTGCGATCATAGGAGCCAACAGGTAACGTATCTCCATCTTCACTTGTACCTCCATCAGGAGCACGTCTGGTGGTTTCTCACTTGCCTCGCTTTCCGAACTCTTTTCTTGCCCTTCTTCTTGCAGAACGTGAACCTGTGCCAGCTCTAGGTCATAGAACACGCAGATCCCTTCCCGCAGGGTCAGAGCCATGCCCTGGGACACGCTGCGCACCACGGCCTGGCCCTGGCCCTGCCCCGGCAGCACCACTGCCATGGGCAGGGCCCTGCCGGGCTCCTTCCTCGTCCTCCTCCTCTGCCTTCACACACTCTGTGAGCAGGGCCCGTGTTTGTCACCCTCCTCAGGAGGCAGGGACCGCTCTGGGGGACAGGAGCCCCCGCCCGCCCTCGGGTCACTGGCACCGCTCCGCTCCTCCGCTCGGCTTTGCCCGGCCCCACCGCGCTCTTCTCCGCTGCCGTCCGCGGTTTCCCCGCAGCCCTAAGGCCTCGCACGGTGCTGAGCGACGACAGGCGACGTTAACCACGAGGGCAAACCACGGGCGTTCGGGACAAGCCCCCGTCCTGCCTCGCACCGCAGACCCCGAGCGCCCCGCCGCAGCCCTGGGGCCGGCCCTCACCCCCTCGGCTTGTGCTGCTCCTTGTCCGGAGGAGAGAACCTCCCCCGCCCCGAGGCACCTCACGGCTCGCCCGGGGCGGCCTCCCCTCCACCTCCGCCCTCCACCTNAGCAGGGCTCGGCGGCCCGCTGAGCACCGCGGCACGGCGGCCCTGCCCTCCCTGCGCTGCTCCCTCGGCTGCAGGGGGAAGCCCACCCGTGGGCAGCAGCTCCCGCTTGTCACAGCTGGTTCTCACCTCTAATTCCCCACGAGGCACAAAGCCCCGACGCGGGTGAACCGGCAGAGCTTTGCCCATCCGTGCACGGGGTGCCCGCTGCTCAGTAAAGAGCCCATCCCCTCACGGTGAGAGCACAGCAGGGCCTGTAGGAGCAGCTGCCATTTTGCCACCCTCGAGCTCTAAATGAAGATCTCTCGGTCTTAATTGCAGGCCCTTAACCTCCTGCTCCCACTTGGCTGGAGACCACGGGGCTGAGCTCAGCTGGTTTCCCACTTGCAAAATCTCTGGAGTACTTCCCATGTTTCCCTGACGGAAAGCCTTCAGCCGGGTGCCGTGGAGCTGAGTGGTGCTGAAGGGCCGCCTGAGGCTGCCGCCGCGGCGGCTCCCACCCGGGAGCTGAAGTGTTGTACAAAACTGGCTGAAGTGGGTTTGCAGAGCCAGTGGAGCGATACATAAGCATCATTACGCTGTACTTTAGGCCAGGATTGGGTATTCAATGAGAGCAAGTTCAAAAGAGTTCTCCAAAGGCATTGGAAAAATGTCTTTGAGGTAAACTTGTGCGATTTGAGAGACTTAACATTTAATCTTATGTACCCTTGTAGACTAGCAATTTCCAACCATCAAATGTTTTATAAGGCCCACTTACTACGAATACTCTATTACAGTGCAACGGACAGATTTGGAGCTTTACCTCTACATATTAGCTCAGTGTGTTGCAGGATATAGTACATTGCACAGGGACTGCAGCCCAGTGTGGTCCAGATCCTGTTAAACTGAATTACTGAACACTGATCAAAGCCCCAAACCCACTGATGGCATTTCTTGCCTGTGGAAGTAACCCAGTAAAACTGGCATTTGTGAAATATCCATAGCATGAAAGCAGCACATGCCACTGGCCTTTCAAGCTGTACCCTCAGATGAGGTGGGCTCATGCCCAAAGCCATTATATTTTGTGTTTCTGAGCACAGTTAACACCGCTGGGTACCCAGGAACCACACATTCCCTTTTCCATGGAATTTGTCGGAGTCCTTGTTGCTATTTCTGTGTGGTGGGTACATGGGCTATATAGCACTGTTAGAAAAGCTGGGGAGTCTGATTCCTGCAAAGGATGTCGCTGTGAAAAGTACATTAGTGGGGCCATTGTAACTAGCTGTAAGAAGGAAAAATTAAAATCTTCATATCTTGAAAAAGCAAAACCCTTGACAACAACTATTCCTATCCACTGCAGAATCTTAAATGCAAAAATATCAAATTTTTTACATTTAACATCTGCAAGTTAGTCATAACTATTTTGCTACTTGTAATCAACACAATTCCAAAGCAATTATTTGAGGTTGAATATGTGTTCCAGCAATGTAGGGCTGATATTTTAGTTAGACACCACATTATTCATCATCCACGAGTCTGTGGGCTCTCAAAACTAAAGAACATGATGCAGAGTAAATAATATATTCACATAATTATGCTGCCAGTAACTGTGGCCAGAGACTTTACTTCTCACACATTTCTGAATCTTTTCAAGTTGCTACATATATTGTGCAATTATTATAGTTGAAGGGCACTGTAGGAAAAAAGTTGTTATAATAATACACCCTCCTTTAGGTCATTTTAATGAGGTTTTCTGTATTTCAACAGTCATCAGCTTCCAAGAGCTGTCCTGCCTTGCACTTCTGCATTATTAATACCAGCACCATCCATGCAGCTACACTAAAGGTCTTGTCGTTATTTCCGTTATTAACTGATATTTTCAAGGATTTATAACTCAAACACAGAATAGCCCTTCAGTTCATTTTTTTCGTTGAATTTGAAGGAATCGCTTGGATCAGCAAGCTGCAAATTCAACCAGTTTCTGATTAGGTTTTGACACACTAGAGGTTAACAGCTCCATAATGGCCATTATGGTCTGTTGTGTGTACAGTCTCCAGTTACCACTGCTGCTGCATCGTCTATCTCTAGCTGCAATCAAGCTTCTACCCACTCCTCTGGGAGTCTGGTTCTTTCTAACACATCAACAGTCTGCCTGAAAAATCTATCATGAAAAGAATAGATAGGCATTTTATTTTTAAAGTCATAATTATACTTCGGGGGGTAAACATTCAGTATGAATTATTGTTTGCTAGGAGTAGTTTATAAGGAATATAAGGAATTTAATGTAGGCACATTTTTTTGTGCTAAAGTAATGTTGCATAAAGAAACAAAATTCAGCCACAAAATTGCAGATAAACTTCTGATAAGAATCTACCAGTGCATGAAAATGAATACATGGACAACTGAAATCCTCAATCAGCAGAGTAAATGCTACTCTTGACTGCACTAAGGAAACACAGAGAACTTTGTTCTGATCTGTGGTTTTCTACCCAAGTCTAAACAGTGCAGCTGATTTTTGAAAAGAGTAAAATACTGGGTTATCTGTTCAGATTGTCAGTCTTAAATCTGAATAACGCCTTCTATAATATTTAGGACATTTAATGCTTGTTAGGTGGAGCTTTTTTAAATGCTCCATTAGCATGTACATAAACCATATTTGACCTTGAAGGTAGTTCTAAGTTTCCTTTCCTTACTGTGTTTTAGAAAATCACTTTGAATGACTGCAGAGGCTTCTTAACAAGCCTCTACTGTGATGCTTTGCACCTCCATCACAGGTTCTAAACTGCAGTGCTCTGATGCCAGTGGAAGGATTGCCATCAATTTAACTGGGTTTGGAATTAGGCCCAGAATAGATAACTCTGAGAAGAAATGACAGTGTGATTTATTTACACATTTTTGACCTGTCCACAAAATGCAGAGTAAATCAAGGCTGCTGTAGTGCACTTGGAAGAGAAAGGGAAAAAAAATAAAAAGGAAGAAAAAGAGGGAGACCAAAGCAAAAAAATCCCTGAAACAAATAGGCCCCAGTTTAACCTCCAATGCTCATAATTGTTTCATCTATGATACTCTGTCTTGTGGTTGAAAACTCCATTCTTCTGCAGAACATGACTCCTGTTAGTCTACGAGAAAACCCAGTCTTTGTTGTGACTTAATTTGACAGCTTTAATATCATTTTCCACCTGGCATCTGGAAAGTTTTCCATTTTCACTTTCCTCCAATGTCTCACTTTTGTTTCCAAGTCTATGTCGCGTTCGCACCGCACCTGTCAGAGTGGTGTCTGTGCCTTAACCCCGCTCTGCACACACACGCCTTTGCTTTGCTCTTACACCAGGGACAATCGCTACCTTCGTCACCTGTTTTGCAGTGAGATATTGCCCCTCTTAATAATGACAGCAGGAGATAACCTCCTTCACACCATCACCTGTTTCAGAGACAGCGAGTTTACTTTTGTTGTCTTGTAATTCATCTGGCTCCTTTAAATGCTGTTCAGTTCTTGAAGCTGTAGTCACTAAATGGTTGAAATATTTTCTGGTGCTGTTGTCAATTTGTGCCTTTAGTGTCCCACTTTCATAGAGATGAAGCATTTCTTCAGAGACCACCAAATACTCTAATTAAAAAAAAAAAAACACCACACAACATTTCAACTAATGAGTGAGATTAAAAAAAAAAAGTTAGTTTCTTTTGGATGCTATTCTAAGCAACTGAAAGTTGCAGATTCAGAATTAACTCAGTGCTTCAATGCCAACCTGGAAGATCCTCAGGAGAAAATATACAGTCTGATCACTTGAAAAAAAGGATATTATTAAAATATTTTAGATTTTTCCTGTTTTTTTTGTTTTGTTTTGTTTGGTGTTTTTGATTGTTTTTTTGTTTCCCCCCCCATACCTCTGGTACTGAGATGGGAGCTGCAGTTTATTCTGGAAGACATCATTTAGGATTCAGATCTGACTTGGATTTCTTGTTTGCCCCAAAACCCACAATTTTCTTCTTCCCAACTCTGCACTCATATAAAGGCTACTCAGATCTCAGACCCAGGAACTTCAGAACATACAGTCCTACTGGTTTCCTTATTCCCCAAAGCAAAGGGAAGATAGGAGCACAGCAAAGCAAAGACAGATGGAAATCATCGTGGAGGGTATTGGTTGACTGGTGTCTAGGCAGGCTATAAATTACCACTGCTCAGCGCCAGGAGGAGGGTGAGGAGAGCAGCAGAGCTGTCTGGGGCACAGTGCTGGGACTGTTCATGAACAATCACCTAAATACGGGCTGTGCCCAAGGCACGGGGAAGGCTGGGCTTTGCTCTCCCTCCAATGCTCATCCTGACAAACCTCTTTAAACAGGAGTGATTCTTGTAGCAGAACCAAAGCAACTTCTATTAAGTTAAAAGACTTAATGCTTTCAAGTGTTGTCTATGTGCTTGAAATCCTGCTCCAGACTGTAAATTATTATAATTATATAGCATGACAAAAAACCCAAGACATAATAGTGTACAGATGTGGGATATATAACAGGGGAAGTATTTAACATAAGCTTACTGGAGCTGAAAGTACCAGGGATGATTGATTGTTCAGACACAAGCCAGGGAAGTGGTCTAAAAATTATTAACCATAATTGTAATTTGTCTATTAACGGTTTCATCTAACATTATGATATATTTAGAAACAATCATGTCATCCAGTAATGCACCGTTTGCTGCTTGTGGCAAACAGCAGAGCTGCATGCCTGGATCTGTTTGGAAGAAGGATGTTTATTGGGAAGGACATTACTTCTTCCATTTCAAAAGAAATTAGTGTGGTTATACAGTTAAGTACACCTCAGTGATTTCCACTGTTTTTACAGAATACTCTTTAATCCAAGAGATAGCAAAGAAAGTTTTGAAGACAACTCCCCTTAGTTAGTTATTAAAGGTTTCTGTTGCTGTTTGTGCAAGGGTCAAAGAGTTAAAAGCTTAAAAAGGCAGAAAGTTTTCCTCTTGTTTTGACTAAACGGGGGAAACGTGCTAGAGCTGTGCAGAATTTGATTGCCAAACACAAAAAGAAGATACACAGTGAGAAAGGATAGTAAAGGTTTAACCCAGCTGATGTAAGAAACAAACTCCAAGGATGCCCATGTTTCCTTCTTTTATCACATTGTTAATCTTTAATCAGAAAAACAGTTCAGAGAACAGCTCTTTGTGCACAGCTGAACAGACACCAAAAGTTGGAAGTTAATAGGATAACGGAGAATGGCACTCTTGAATCATTGTCCTAATGAATCTATGAGTGAGATGAACAACCCAAAGGAGTTCAAATTCTGCTTCCACGTGGAAATGCAGCAAATACACATTAAACCTTGCAAAATCAGCAGTAAGGAAGCGGTTGGTGGGTTCAGAAGAGCAGTGGGTTCCTATGCACTTTTTTCCTAGATCAGATAACAAATTGCCTTGGGTGCTGAACTTTCCAAGGAGTCCAAATAAAGCTTCTTAATTCAAAAGTCTAAAGAAATTAAGAAAATTCAAGGGCATATTTAAAGCCATGTATATTAGTCTCGCTTCACTGAACGGTGGGGTGATTTAGTCCTTGATATTTATCAGTGGAGATACCTTAAATCTTAGTCTTCTGCACTGCTATGTCAAATCATCACTTCATCCATGCCTCTCCATCAGGAACTGGTAACAGAAACGTGGTATAGCAGGTTTGGTTTTACATATTTTCTTCTCCTGCAGTAAGAAACCAAGTCATCCTTACCGTCCTTGCAGTCTTTTTAAACAGCAGGATGAGGCAGTGCCTAGAAAGCAAACGAGAAGAGCTAAGTGACAGTTTTGTGAATCATGGTTATTGTTCTGTTCAGAGCTGCCTCTACAAACAAAGTCTCTTGATCTGTCATTCATAGCCTTCTTTTGTTTAAGATCTCCTGGGCAGAGCCCATTTGTGCTTCACCCAAAATAACAAGACCTTAATGCTGTTGCACAGCAAATATCTGAACTCTACAAGGTTAACAAGTGGGTGCTTTTTTAAATTTTATTTGAAGAATGCAAGTTGGATGCTATTAATTTGTACATACTAGTTTAAGCTTTTACATAAGAAGCTCCTCTTTACATAAACAGTATTCATATGCTTATGTATCACTCTGAGTCAGTAAATCTGGAGACAGTCACAGTTGGTCAGTCAACAGACACATGTACAGCAGTCACAATTCTGTCTTCCTAAAAAGCATAAGAAAAAAGTGCGGTCTCCAGGGTCCAGTTGAACCTTTGATCTCTTTACTGAGTGTTGTTTGTAGCCATAATCATAATTGTGGCACTTGTCTCATAGGAACCCTTGACAGTGACCAAGCAAAAGGGCTTTCAAAAAAAAAATCCCATTGTTGTCCACCAGTGTTGCCTTATTCGTATTAGAATGGTGCTATGCATAAGTGTACAGTGTGTAGGATTGCACCTGACCTGTTAACACTTACATAAGAGTTTTTCAGTAAACACGGGCCCTGATACAGGGATTATTGGTTTTTTTGCAATGTTGATTTTCCTCCAGCTGCCAGGTTCAAGAACCAAAAGGTATGTAGTGCTTGACATAGGCACATTTGCCTTCTGACCTTTCAATGTAGTTTGGCTTTCATTTCTGCACAATCAGCTTTTCTATTCTGTTTGGCTTCCAGTGTTATAAAATGCTTGAAATATTAATCAAAGCTGTTTTCCTGGGGAAAAAGGTATAGAACAAATCTCACTTGAAACAGAAAACGCAGTTCAGTCCAAGTTGCTGCTTTTGTGTTCCTATTAAAGGAGAAAACAGGTTACAGTATATGTTTTTAATTTCGAATAAGAACATACTATTTGTATTACAGTAACCTTGAGAGGACCCAGCAGGGACTACCTATGGCACAGACGTAAAAATAAGAAGAGATAATGATCATTTCTAATTAGGTTTTAAACTCCTCTAACCAGGAACTACCAACCAAACTAGGAGAATGCATTAAAAACAGGGAGAAATTGGCATTCTCACCCCTTCCATGGAGATGATAAAGGCTTAGGGATGTAAAGTTACATGTCTAAAATCAAATAGGAAATCCATGGCAGAGGAAGAAACAGAACCTAAACCTTCAGAGTCTGCACCAACGCTTCCTGGTTAAAGCCATCCTTCTTTAAGGAAGTCAGCTCATAAAGGACATACAGAACTGTGACCAGGGGGACAGTCTGCGTGTAACAAGGGACGAAAACATTGAGAGACAACAAAGGAAAATGGAAGCATTTAAAGAAAGGAGAAAAAGCACATCACGCAGGTAGAGCTGGGTAGCCCTGAAATGACAACTGCCAACAGAGCGCTGCTAGCAAGCAAAGGATCGCAGAGAATAATGAACAGCATGCAAGAGGAAGGAGCAAGGGGTTGTCTTATCCTAGAAAGAATAAACAAACTTAGATTATAATAGGTGCTCCTTAGCCCTGAGGAGGTGAAGTCTCTGTAAAAGGGCAGAGTTAGCAGAACCCCAGTTATCCACAGGAAGACAGAAGCTCTTGAAGAAGAGGTGCTTTAACCTGCATGCAAGGATTTGTTGGTTACCCCTTCCCCAGGTAGGAAGCAGGGTGCCCTTGCCAGCTGCAAACACACACCTCTGTGGTAAACAGATTTCACTCCAGCAAGGTCACTGTTTTTATTTGCAAACTGAATCTCGGAGCCATCTGGGCTTTGTGTGACTGAGCAGAGCAGATGCTGCACAGGTGAAGGGAAACACAAACCTTATGCTGACTGCTTTCCATGGTGTTTAGCATGGTTTGTCCCCTTCTCTCCTAGCAGTGGTTCTGCTGTTCATCCAGCCAAAAAATTGCGCTAACTGTGCAAAAATCATGATTATGTTCTGGCTACTGTAAAGTCAGTCAAAGTCTTGGTGGGCCCAAATTCTCTGTGTGACTGTTAGACCTTCTGCAGTAGATGAGAAGAGCTCCCAAGGTGACAGGATTGCACATAGCTGGCCACTGGTCAGGTGCCAGTGGCTACAGCACCCATTACTCACATATTCACACTGATAGGGGTTTTATGAAAGAAAGGACAGTATTCCTTACAGGCAGTGTTTGGAAGTGTCAAGGTGCCTCTCTAGCCAAGACTCTAGTTTTTATTTCTTACAGGACAAAATGGAAAAGAGACCTCACCTCCCCTGGTGACTATAATAATGTCTCAGAGCCTGAAAAATTGAGCTTAAATGTAAAGTAATAATAAAAATAATAACAACAACAGTAATAACTATTTTATCTGCCAAAGAAGAAGACTAACAAGCAAGAAATCGGTGTGCCTGTGATGTAATGTCAGCATTGTCATCTACTGTGGCACTGCCAGGACTTTCTCTAAAATACAGTTCAGGATTGAGCACTTGAGCTGATACTAAACTAAGCATCAAAAGTTGGTGACTTTCTTCAGAGACCTTAAACATGCAACAATGCATGTTCCTGGCTGCTAGCATTTACTTCCATTTGTTTGAGGAATGTTAGGGTTTCTGTGGTCAAGCTGAAAATGCTGGACAGGCAGCAGTCTAATCAGGATAAATCTGGGTATTCTCTTCCGCTTTTCCATTCCTCTGCCATCAGAACAAGGCACTTAACTTTGAACACAGGCAAAAAAGTTACATCACCTTACATAGTGATCCACAAACACTATTATATCTTACAGTCTGCCCCTGACAAATGCTGTGTCATTTGGGGTTGGAAAGGAGGAGGTAGGAAGGAAAGTGCTGTGCCCCCAGTTTGCTGCTACCTGTTGTGCCTGCTCCCAGAGGCTCAGTCTCACGGTTCACGCAGTGCACGAGGAGAGGAGTGTGCAGCACGTGTGGCCAGAGCCCCCAGACCTCCTGCGGATGGGTCAGTGCCGAAGAACTGCCTGTAAGGCGGAAATATCGCACAGGGCTGCGCGGGGCCTGGAACAAACACTTGGCTCGGTCACAGACTCTTTTGCAACTGCAGGCGATTTGCACGGTTCACACTTTCTTCTGGAAGCTGAGAGAACAGTCACTGCCCTGGTCTCTGTGAGCTGTTTGCTTGCAAGGGCAGCCCTTGGATCTGGGCTCTTTGGCACCCAGTCCGGCAGCAATTGCAGTGTGCTCACTTCAAGAAATAACAATCCAGAGGTAATGCTCTGCCCTTAGTAGAGCAGCTTAAAAAAAGCTACAATTTTATAACAAAATACCCAAGTGACAAACTCTTTGGAGGTGATAGTATGCAAGATAATTAGCAATGGGAGGGGAGTAGAATTTCTGAGTAGTATTATATGCTATTAACAACCTTCAGAGCTCATTGAGAGTGCTTTATTGCACCTTGGTTGTAGTTGAGTTAAGCTTTCTAATGGTGCTTTTTCTGAGCATCTAAGAACCTTTACATTTATTGCATTGACTTCCAGTAAGTCTATAAATCTTAGTGCTCAAAACCTCTATTTTGAACCGCCTGAATAGTGTCCATCAAAGCAAACATCCTAAAAACCTTCCTTTCTAGGCACTTGTTGAACACTATCATCTTGAAATGTCAGATTCACATGCATTTAAATGATTTGACAGCTTCCAAGAAGGCACCTGATGAGCATCACATTCAAGTGTCAAGAAGCACAGAGAAAAAGTGCCAAAAAAAGTTAAATCTGAAGAAATTGTATCAGCTATTAGATGAGCATTATAATGCAGTTACTACTAAAAAAGATTTCTCATTTAAATGGAAAATAAACTTTACATTCCAGACCATTTTTTTAAAGGCCTGACGTTGCCCCAGACCACCTCCCGTGTTTTTCACTAGTGAGATCTTCCAGAAACTCAATCCAGGCAGCAGACACACACTGGTACTGGGTGAACACCTCCAGACCAGTGTAACTGAGCCATTGGAGGTGCTACGTCTAGGTTTGGGTTTTATTGTGGGAGACACTGTGTGTTGTGAAAATTCACTATCTTCTGTTAAAACCTTTAATGCCTTCTGTTGGCTGTCTAAAAGCTGAATCTCTAAATGAGAAGACTCTTGAAAAAAAAAATCTCGGCCCTGATTTGCATATGCTCCAGTTATTTCATTGCACCAAATACTGTGTGTGTTTTATATAGGGGCTTGAGGCTTACTGTGTGTTTGTGATATGCTTTGAGATCCTCTGATGGGAGGTGTTACCTAAATACAAGTAATTTGATGCTGAAGTGTCTAGAATTCCCAGTGGACATCTGCACTCGAGCCCTGCTGCCATCACAAATGAAAAACATTTGGAATCCTTAATGTGATTTTTAATGGACATATGTTCATAACACGGTGCCACCAATTTGGCATATTTAGTGTCTCCTCAAGAGAAGCCCACAGTTTGTATAGCAAGATTGTGGGAGGTTAGGATTGCAGTGTGAGAAAATTTGCACAACACCTGCCTGACTGTAATTTAATTGGCAGGAATTAATGCTCTGGGTTTGAGGATTTTTTCCTGCTCTCAGAACCAAAGAGACACTAGGACTGATCCTGCTGTATTGCACTGTTGTATTTCAGCTTTTATTCTGACTTTACTTGTGCTGCAATATGATCGTTTTCTGGTCCACTGTCTTCCTGACCAGTGAGCATTGCTGGCTTACTCTCAGTAGTTATTTCTATGTACACTGACTTACCTGGCCAGCAGGAAACACTCAATAATTTTGTACTTCACTGAAAAAGGGCTCTGCTTAGTAGTACTGGAGATTATACCCCATTTTATTTTTAATTAATGATATGTTTTAAAAGGAAAGCATTTGGCTGAAATATTTCTGATCAGCTCCTAGCAACACATAGGTGGTCTCTGAAGACAAACACCAGCACTTTTATTATTAAATTGGTTTTGGGGTTTACCTGTGCTTACAGCAGAGCCCTATCTGGAAGAGTCTTTAGCACCTCTTATCCCACCGGATTTTTGTTTTCCTTTTGGAATGTTTGGCCTTGCAGTGCATCAAGGACAACCCCTCTTACCTCACTGTTTTCTTCCCTTATTTACAAAACTTAATAAAAGGCTTTGCAAGAGAGATAGAGGCTACAGTCCCAGGAGGGGCGTTCCTGCAGGGGGAGGTTCAGCTCGGCAGTATTTTAGGCTTGGAGGGCAGGAGGCTGAGCGGCAATCCTGATCCCTGCTGCTCTGCCAGCCTGGCATTTCAGGGCTGGCAAGTCAGTGCTGGCTGCCTCAGCGAGAGCCTTGCTGGAAACATCTCACTGACTCACAACCCTGAGCAGCATTGTGAACACCCTGTATGTAGGATACTCACATCAATTTTGTTGCTTTAAAGAGCTCCCTGAAACCTAACTGGGGTTCCCAGGTTTCCTGTTCTGCAAACCACTGCTGACAGTATTTTGCTTTCGTGGAGAAAGACCCATCAATATAAAAAAATGACAGGAAGACGAGCCTTTCTTTGTGGGCACAATGGTCTAAAATGGAATAGGGGAAGCTAAAGAGCTAAAGACGGGCAGGCAGAAACAGAGGTAAAAGCTCAGAGTGTCTCAGGCCACACTAACCCAAAGAATTATAAGAGTAGTAGTGGCTGTTGGTATCACATACTGGCAGAACTGATGCAGACATGGACTCATGCCTGTGAATGTGCACATGCATACAGTGCATCGCACACATAGAACAGTGTGCAGCCCCATTTCTGAGCAGTTTTGTGCCTTTTCTTCGAGTACTAGTTCAAGGATGGGTTAATATTTTATGACCTCGCCCCCATAGAACTCCCAGTAAAATAAAACATAATATTTGAAAGAGGAGGTTAATTATTGAGGCAGTTGCTGCTCTGCCTCTTCTGAGCTTGTAGCAATAGAAAATAATTGTTTAGTTTGCAAGAGCCTGAAGCAAGCCATAAGCAAAAAATTCCTGTCTCACACTGAAAGAAACCCAACATTTAGATTTATATTGGTATTTTTTTAGAATTTCGTGGACAAAAATAAGACTTCCAGGCCTGGTGTATGTAGTGGTCATTCAGACCTGTCAGTGCTCACTGTTGAACTTTATACCTGGATCAGGCAATGTTCCCAAGGTGAGTAAACACTTCTTGGACGAGCGTCCACTTCACAGCCAACTAGTGAGCATCTGCCTGCAAAATGTGCCAACTGCACTTTGCCTCTTTGTGTGACCTTTGTGTTCCTGGTTCCAGAAACTCTTTGTACCCAACCTTTCCCACACGCCGAGAAGTTATGACGTTTTTGATTTGGAAGCCAAACTGGATCAAAGTTTGGTTAAACTGCTAAATTTTGAAACTGCTTCAAAACAGCAAACCCAGGGGCTAAGAACCTCCGCTTCCAGCATTCATTAATCAAGTCTGTTAAATGATTACCTCGTCAGGGCTGCTTTGTTGACAACTCTGCATGATGACAATGTCAGTGGCACTGTCCCAAGACACATCCAGTGCTGATGTAAAGGACAAGCCTCCCTCACCTCAACTAGTGGGATGGACACTACCACAAAGAATATTTAAGGAAGGAGGATGCATCCTTGGAAAGCAGCGATTGCAAGAGCGCTCCAAGGCAAGTGACACAGCTCAACTGAAAGGGACAGCAAAATCCTCTCTGACATCCAGCTCCACCCTGCATAGACAGTAAGTAGAATGGCCTCTATTTTTTCCACCTTGAAATTATCAATTAGTCAGATTCCCCATCTTGATTTTAAAGCACAATCAAGTCCATTAAAAATTCTACCTTTATGTTAAACCTTGTTATGAAGGCTTTGTGACACTGGTTGGAGCGTGTGCTAACACACCCAATATATTTGATTTTAGACTGTGATCAGTATTTCAAAGCTGTCAACAAGATCCACTACAGCTTCAATAATGCCCCCACAGTTGAAAGACGAGATGAAGGTCATGCCCAAGGTTGTCCAGGGGGATTTGGAGAGCCTGCCTCCAGAAGCGAGGGATTTCATCGAAACTAATGCCAAGCTGTGCCAGCCTGAGAACATCCACATCTGCGATGGCTCGGAGGAAGAAAACAAAAAAATTCTGGACATCATGGTAGAACAAGGCATGGTCAAGAAGCTGAGCAAGTATGAGAACTGGTGAGTAGCTTAAACTAAGTCAAGTATCATCTCAGAATTGTAAAATGCATTTCCTATCCTGTTTACTTTAAAAACTCCTTATAACTCTTCAGTATTTGCCTTCCCATGGACATTTTGGCACTGTAGCTTACATAGGTGAAATAATCAGGAAAAGCAAATTTTTTCCTCCAAAAATTAACATAAAGCATATTATTCAATTGGACTATCAACTGTACATTGTCTCTATTGATTAGTTACATCAGGGAACTGAAATAATGTCATGAGAATTATGTAACTAATCATTAGCAATGGCTAAATATTATTTAGCAAATCTTTTGAAGAATTCTACTATTTTAGTCAATTAGTTTATTCATCACATACTTTTTTGCGGCATTCAAATAGGTCTGTGGGTGTTCAAATATTATTCAGTACAGGCATTATTCATATCATGCCGATGAGCTTTTGACTCTAATGTATTCAGCAAATACTTTTTTCAAATATTTCATCATTTCTCCCAACTAACTGAACATGAAAGGAGAATATTAACAACAAGTACGTACTCAGGAATTACGTGCCGATCAAGAGATCTTCATGGAAGAAATCTGCAAAGACTTTTTAATAACTAAGTGCAGGAATTTGGCAATCTGTTTGCAGACTATTTGGGAGAGAAAAGGGCAAGATTCACCAGATAAATTATTCATTGTTAATTATATGCTTAGCTGTAGTGATGATGGTTATGACAGCCCAACTAGAACATTTTTATACTCGTGGAAAATTTCGATGCACAGAGGTGAAAATGTAAGACAATCCTCTCTATTGTAAATAAGTGGCGAATATTCTTTAGAGGGAAAAAAGAATCCCCTTTAATAAACTCCTTCACTTTTAATGGTCGTACTTATACTCAGTATTTCCTTTGTGATACCTCTAACTTAAAGGACTATGCCAACCCACTAAGCAGGATTCTGATCCCACTGGCACTTAGACCAACACTTAAAGTACTTTGCTTGGCATCCACTTAGGTTGAGGCATCATTTTGTGGCCCCCATACAAAATAACTTCACACTGATGAGAATGAAAATTAAATGAGATTAACTTTTCCCTGAAAATTAGCAAAAGAGAGTAAGGCTGAGATGAGAGGCAAAGGAGGATTAACATGTAACCAGAATTTCCTAGGCTATATAATTTATTATTTCTACTGGAAGGTCTTAAAACAATATGTATGAGAGAATGTATCTGACTGATTTTGAGACTGTCTGTTATACTGGCTCTGTTACTTTCATTTTTGCCTTACAAAGCATTGTACCCTTTTGTGCTAAACTAGTCCCATGGAAGGGTAAAAAGTATTACATCAACAACTAAAGTCTAATTTCCTGAGTTTTGGTGGATTGCAGCTGGTTGGCTCTCACTGATCCAAGAGATGTGGCAAGAATTGAGAGCAAAACTGTCATCATCACTCAGGAACAGAGAGATACCACTCCGATGCCTAAAACTGGAATCAGCCAGCTGGGTCGCTGGATGTCTGAGGAAGATTTTGAGAAAGCCTTTAACACCAGGTTCCCAGGCTGCATGCAAGGTGGGCAAGAAAATGATGAATAACACTGAATTTCTAGGATTGCAGAGACACTTACAACTATTACTGGTTACTGTAATCTGTAAAGAATGATTTTAGCTGAATATTTATATTTAGGTTTATACCCCCCATAATCACCTTGTTAGTTTAATGCAGATCTTTTTCATAGACCCAAATGCCTGGGCAAGGATAGTCCTCTGTTTCTTTCCAGTATTCTTTTCTTCCTAAAGATGGGCAAAGTAAGGTATGAAAATTTGGCTGACTTTATTCAGGAAGTCACACAGCAATTAAGTAGCAGATAGGAAGTGAGGTGAGAATGAGGGACCCCCCACATCCCCAGCCATAATTTCATGTTCAGCAGTTTACACCAGCAGAGAACTTGGCCTCCACCCTCCTTTACTCCTGACTAGACAATCTGCCTGAACTGCTGCTTTCAGCATTTAAGATAAAAAGTCTTGCCACACAATTAGACAAACAGAAGTCTACAGCTCTTTAAACATCATCAGAAGTCCTGAAAAGACAAACATCTCTTAAAGGCGTGAGAGACAACCTCCATGTTAAGAAAGATTATTACAGAAGTTCTTTTTTTTGCTCTTTGCCGCATCTTGCTACTCCTCGTTTTCCAGGACGTACAATGTATGTCATCCCCTTCAGCATGGGGCCTATCGGGTCTCCTTTGTCCAAGATTGGGATTGAGCTGACGGATTCACCCTATGTAGTGGCCAGTATGAGGATCATGACACGGATGGGAACAGATGTTTTGAAAGCCCTGGGCAATGGGGAGTTTGTGAAATGCCTTCACTCGGTTGGATGTCCTCTACCACTGAAAGGTAAGAGCCATTAAAAACTGTCACCCCTGGAAATTCCCAAGGTGTGTTTTAGAGCTGACTGTGTGTCCTCAGCACACGGGAGACCCTCACCATCAAACAAGATCGGGCTGGTTTGTGCAGCAGCACTAGGTTCAAAACTCAATTAAAGGAATCAAAGCCCACTGAGAGTTTCATGGAAAGGAGATTATTATCCCTAGCACTTACCAGGGATTTCCTTTGAAGCATCTGGTGTGGGTTGCTGTCAGAGGCCCGACGCCGATGAAACAACAGCGTGAGCAGGCATGGAAATTGCTGCATTCATGAGTACAACATTCTGTTCTGCAGAACCATTAATCAACAACTGGCCGTGCAACCCGGAGTTAACGCTGATTGCTCATCTCCCGGATCGCAGGGAGATCATTTCGTTTGGCAGCGGCTATGGAGGAAACTCCTTGCTGGGGAAGAAATGCTTTGCTCTCCGGATCGCCAGCAGACTCGCCAAAGAGGAGGGCTGGCTCGCTGAGCACATGCTGGTAAGAGCCACTAAATCATGTATGTTTGAACAGCCCTTAAACCCTAAATTGGCTCCATGCAAATACATCACATCTCGCTATCCATGAAATTAGTCTCATCTGGATAGTCCTGTAAGGTTAGATAGGAGTCTATCACATGCCAGGCCTATGAGGAATAGAAAACTGCTTGCAAGGCCAAGTGCCAGACATTTTAAAATGTACCTGTAATATCATAAACCGAGACAGATTTGGAACTTCTGCCAGTGGCTACTTGTGGGTAGACCCATGTACTTGAGCAGAGCCTAAACAACATCACTGGGCATCCACAAGTCTAATAGCAAAAGATTTGTGCAAGTTTTCAAAATTATCTTTCATACTGTAAAGTGGTCTGTGCGCTCAAAAACCTGCAAATACCAGATTTTCTAAATGAGTTCTGCCATGCACCCTTCCTGCCTTTACTTTCTGCTGTCATTTAAACCATTCTCTAGCATAAAATACCACTGAAAAAAAAGAATTTCAAAATCCATAAGAGAATAGTCTCAGAAAAAATATCTGTGGACTCTGAGAAGAGCAGGAGTATCATTGCAAAAAGTGCACACTTCACTCCACTTGGGCAACCAAAAGAATATTGCCTGGTTTTCATCTGTCTCAGCAGAGAAACACAGCTATTTGTGGTCTGTGTATCTTTAATCAGCAAAATAAAGATTTATGTTTGAAGTGTATACATGCCTAACATCTTTTAAAAAGTCTTAGAACTCCTTACAGATATTCTAATGGCAAGAAGAGAGGACTCTGATTTAAAAATAGCAGTTTAGTTATTTATCAGCTATATTATGTGGTGCTTCTTCTGCAGGAACAAATTTGTGTAATTAAATATTTTATCATTACCACTTGCTGGGAGACAACTTTCAAAATGAAAAGTGCAAGAAAAAAGACTGTGTTTAACAGTTGCATTAATTTTTCAATAGATCCTGGGAATTACCAATCCAGAAGGTAAAAAGAAGTATTTTGCTGCAGCATTCCCTAGTGCATGCGGAAAAACTAACTTGGCCATGATGAACCCGAGCCTACCGGGGTGGAAAATCGAGTGTGTGGGTGATGATATTGCCTGGATGAAATTTGATGAGCAAGGTATGGAAATTAATTTGGAATGTTTTACAGGTTGCTTTTAGGTGCAATAAGATACGCTACAAAACTCTGGATAAGATTAAGTCGGTATGATTGACTTACATTTTGTAATTTAACTTCCAGGCAACTTAAGGGCAATCAATCCAGAAAATGGCTTTTTCGGTGTCGCCCCTGGAACCTCAGTCAAAACAAACCCCAATGCTATCAAAACCATATTCAAGAACACCATCTTTACCAACGTAGCAGAAACCAGTGATGGAGGTGTCTACTGGGAAGGCATTGATGAGCCATTGCCACCTGGAGTAACAGTGACTTCATGGAAGAACAAGGATTGGACCCCAGATAACGGTACCTGGCCCTCATCACAGTCTCTCTTGGCTTTCTCTGCTGAATTCGAGTTAATTCTGCCGTTACGACCTGTGTGTTTATTGTGTTCTGTGCAGGGGAACCTTGTGCTCATCCCAACTCGAGGTTCTGCTCTCCAGCCAAGCAGTGCCCCATCATGGACCCTGCATGGGAGTCACCTGAAGGTGTGCCCATCGAAGGGATCATATTTGGAGGCCGCAGACCTGCTGGTAAGAGATGCAGCAGCCACATTGCAAAGCTGAAGTGCTGACCACAGAAGGGTTGAGACACAACTGGACATAGACACAGCTTTTGTCCAACTTCTCCATGTTAGCCTTTGGCACATACGCTTCCAGCCACTGATATTTCAATGTCTCAGTTGTTTGTTGTTAACACAAAGCAGGTAATAATAATAAAGGGCTGGAGAGAGATCAGGACTCACTAACCTGGGTAACAGACACATAGCAAATTGCTATACTCGTCCCCGTTTTCTTGTAGTTTAACTAGTTCAGATAGGAAATGGTTAGAGAAATGGACCAGTTTTAGATGATTTACAGAAAAGGAGGTAAAATAAATTGTTCTGTTAAAGGTCACCTGAAGTTGGAAAAGAAGTAGAAGTAAGGCTAGGTTTGAGTCTAATATCATGACCAAAGGACCAGATTCTATTTCCACTAAAATCTGCTGGAGGTTCTGATGTCCCAGATATCTCACACTGAACAACTAAACATGGATGTGTTCAGTAATCAGTAGTCAGTTTTGAAAACATTGATATAAACTTCTTTGCTGTAGGAGAGCAGGAAATGAACTGATTAAAAAACCCATGAAAAAATAGAATACATTATCCAGTAACATGCATTCAGCAGTATCTCCGGTGGCAAAACCTGTTATAAAAATGTTTCTGGACCTCTAATTACTGAAGTGATTTTGCTCTTTACAGGTGTGCCTCTTGTATATGAGGCCTTTAACTGGAAGCACGGAGTATTTATAGGAGCAGCTATGAGATCTGAAGCAACAGCAGCTGCTGAGCACAAAGGTAAATCAAAATTTAAACTGCCTTCCTGTATTAAAAGCAGTGCCCTCTGGAGTCCCTGCTTTGTCCTCCCCCTCTTGCTCTTTCACATTTCAGCCCTGGCAGCTAATTTTGCAACCTGTGCATTTTCACAATAGAAAATATTTGTGCTGGAATTAAAAGCCAAATTCTCTGTAAAAGTGAATAGGTGGCAAGCATACAGAACAGGATACAGGCACAGGGTTGCCAGAAGCCTTGATAGAGAGTTCTTGTTACAGTCTGGGATAAATAAACTTAAATTTTCTCTTCTGCTAGAGCTCAACATAAATACACGAATGATGAAAGCCAGCTCTTGAGGATCTTCATTTAAGCTGCTTGACCTGAGATTTGAGAAATTTAATTTCCACTGATTACAAAAATTAATTTAATTTGTGCCCTTTTTTGTACATCAAGGATAATGCCTGTATTGTTTCTTAAAGCTCTCTGGTTCAGTGCAGGAGGGTGGTGAAGGAACTGTGGGTATTAAACTCTGGGATGATCTGACTCTGTGCTTTAGGAGGAATGTGCTATTTATTCCCTTATGTTCTCCATTTGTGTTTTGAACAGGCAAAATCATTATGCACGATCCATTTGCCATGAGGCCTTTCTTTGGCTACAACTTTGGCAAGTACTTGGCCCACTGGCTTAGCATGGCACAGCGTCCAGCTGCAAAACTACCACGGATCTTTCATGTCAACTGGTTCCGGAAAGACAGCCAAGGGAAATTCCTGTGGCCTGGCTTCGGGGAGAATTCCCGTGTGCTGGAGTGGATGTTCAACAGAATTGAAGGGAAAGCCTCTGCCAAACCAACTGCCATAGGTTACATCCCTACTGACAGCGCTTTGAACTTGAAGGGTTTGGAAGATGTCAACTTGACCGAACTGTTTGGTATCTCAAAAGAGTTCTGGGAAAAGGAGGTAGAAGAAATCAAACAATACTTTGAAGTGCAAGTTAATGCTGACCTTCCTTATGAAATAGAAAGGGAATTGCTTGCCTTAGAGATGAGGATAAAACAGCTGTAAGCTGATCAAAACTACAATTATTTATCAATTCACACATACTGAGACAGGGCAAACACATTTTACCAAATCACCACGAAGCATAACAGCACACTGATGGGCAGGGGGTTATAATGAAAGTAGGTCATAGCTTAGTTAGAATATAGGTACAGACATTCTAGAAGTAACTCCAGACCTAATGATTTATAACTGCATCGGTTGTTGTGAATAGGTGAGCAGCTGTGGGAATGGACGTGCACAGGGTCTTCAAACCCCTGATCTGTCACTTACATGCACATAGAGCCATGATGTGTGTAAATTATTTGCCTAGTTCTGCATATACAATCCAAACCCATGCAGCCTTCAAGTTGTAGCACATTGTTTCCATCATAGAAACCTCAGGAGTCTCAGACTCTACAGGAAAGAAAGAGAAAATTAGATGCTGTATATATGTATTGCCTAAACATATTTCATGGCTTAAATATTTTTTAGAAAAATGAAGTTGTAACTTCTATCAGAGTGAAAGATGACTTTATATTACTAATGCATATTTAAGATATTGCTATTATATATTACTCATGTTCCTGTGATTTCCAGATGTTTTGAATGGCTTGTTCTTAAACTATAAAATAAATGTTTATACAAAATATGATCTCATTTCCAGTTTTCTTGCTCTTTATAAACTACATGCATATAAATCGAACCTCCTGTCAATACCACAGCACAGGGAGAAATTCACATGTGGAAGTTAGATGTTGACTAGAGTTGATCTGCTACTCCTAAGCCAACTAGTTTAAGCCACATGCTGTCTTTGCAACTTTAATTTAAGCCAAAGGAATGATCCAGAAATTATGATACCAGCTGTGAGCACTCATCCAGCTGGTGACGTACTCTCCATAACTGGGCATTGTTAGTTACTTCAGGCATTTATAAAATAAACTACCCTCTAGGAAAGCCCCATAATAGGACCTTGCTCATTTGTTAAAGTCATAGGATTTGTCTCTGTTCCGCAGCACCTTGGCTTTTGCAAGAGTAACTAGTGCAGCTGTTGAAGTAAAGACAGTTTGGAAAGAGTTTTCTGGATTTGTTGATGTGCCTAAAGCCTTAGAGCTCAATGAAAATCAGGGTAGGAGCCTGTGCTGGCTTCCTTGTAGATCCAAGACACTAAAAACATCCCATGTTCTCCCAATTAAAGGTGTCATTTTTGTGCTTCCCACATCCCTCGCAGGTATCCTGCTTTTTCACTTTGAATGCTTGATCTCCCAAAACATAAGGCAAATATTTGCTTAGCAAAAAGAAAATCACTTACATTGTGTAATAAGCCTTTTTACAGACCCCACTTCCTCGCAAAGCAAACAGTACCAAGGCTGGTCAACAGATACCCTTCAAGGTTTGCTAGGAGAGGTCACATAGTCTGAAAAAGCTCTACCTACCTCCTGACTCCATGTTTAAGACTGAACACAAACGTTACCAATTCTGAAGCAAATAATTCAGTGCAAGTCAGTAGGTAGGACACACAAAGAGCAGACAATAGAAAACTCTGACAAAAGTGGAGTAGAGCGGAGCAGCCTCTGTAGAGATGATCATCAGTTGCTGTTCAAAAACCACATCTGCATGGATGCAGGTCTCCTTTAGGGTCATCTTTAGTATGTGTGCTCTTGAGTGAGTGCCAAATTAAAGACAATTAAGATGGAAGACACTAAATAAGTCAGAAGAAGTGAGCCAAGGGAGATTGGAATATGCAGTCCTCAGATTCAAGGACTACTATCAAGTGTATAAGATAAAGTTGTTAATGGAGTAATTCTATAAACAGCTGATAAAAACTTGGGCCATTCCCAACTCATATGACCGTGTTGGACTGATATTTGGGTAAGTCTGAGGAAGAACAAGGAGATCTAAGAAAATTGTCATGCTAATACCAGAGAGTTATGGCCAGTTACAGTCTCAGAGTTTCCTATGGGCCTCAGGAAAGGATCCCCGAGCAGTGCAAACGTGTTCCAAGCACAGTTTGAAATGCTGCCCAGGGGATGTACAGAAGCTCGGGGCTTTCCAGAGCTCTCTGAGCAGCTCCAGGGCGCTGCTCTGCCTTCTCCAACACAGCCAGGCTCTGACAACTGTTCCAAAGAAACGACTTGTGCTTCCTGCCAGGGGAATCTGTGCCAGAGGCCCAAGCCCAGCAGGCATATGGACATGGGAAAACCAAGTGACACTTGTCCCATAAAATGCTGCTCCAGGAGGAGAAAGGAACCATCAATGTGATCTTACAGCACACATCCAGCAAGATTTTATAAGGTGCCAACTGTCTTGAGAACATCAGATCCAGCCCAAAACACTGGATTTCATATTCTTACTAAACCATTGCTTTCTCCTCCTCACTCCAAGAAACCAGGGAACTTTTCCTTTCCTCGGCCACCTCTGCCCCTGGGTTTTCCTCTGGGTACTCTTTCCATGTAATGTAACACAGCTCATGGACAGTGCCTATCATGAGCTCTTCTGGCAAAAATACTTAAATCATTTGTGGTTCTCCCACTCTGCACGCTTTAACCACATGCACCTTTTCAAACATCGTTCAGAGACTGACGGGGACGCAAATCATTCTGGAAACCAGAAAATGGGGGGAAAAACCTGCTGTACTGTTAAAAATGAGAACAAGAAAATGACTTTTTGCGTGAGTCATTCAACAGCTCCTTTGTATGTAAATATATCCTCAACTCATCAGCATCTATGGGGAGTACAATTTACATTTTGAATGATCAAAATGTTTAGTATTGGCAGAGAAAATGTTTAAAAAGAGAGAAGGCGGTGGTTTAAAATTTAGAAACTTAGTCAACCGTGCCAGATTATGATCTCAACTTCTCTCCCTCCAACAAATACTATGCTCCATAAAAACAAAATGCTTTTAAATTGAAATTTGGAAGTTCCCTTGATTTTCAAAAGAAAGAGGGGATGGCAACAAATGCAATAAATTTCAACAAATTAGCAGAGAAATATAAAACTTGGCCTAATAAATGTGATTCAGGGAAGGGAAGCACAGGCAAGACTAACACACGAAGCGCACGGAGCCATAACATTTGCAACAGCTGTGTTATGAAATTCACTTGGTATTCTGGGAAGCGAGAAACAAAATACTTTGTTAAAACACTTATGGATGTACCTGTGGCTGAAAAGGAGAGAGACAAAATTAAAATCACAGTTTAACCGTTAATGCTATTGAGGATACAATCTCTGGTACCTTGTTTGTGCCATAATTCACTGAACAAGACAACATTGTGATGGATGCACCACATCCAAGGAAGGCTGTGTTCAACTCCCTTAGGTTTAGCACATTCCCTCAGGCAAAAAGTCTGGCCTTGCTGCCAAGTACTCCTATTAGCACAGATAAATCCAGAGAGCTCAGACCTAGACCTTGCTCCTATCCTTGCACAGGTTCAGAAGCCTCCAAGCCCGATGCCAACCTTTGGACTCATTTCTCAAGTTTCAAGGTCAAGTTTTGACTGTGTTTTGTCTTGTTCCTTCAAATCCCTTTCTCAGATGTCAGTCTCAGCAGTAATTAGCTTGAGTATATAAGATATCCACACACCTGTATTCTGTCAACGTGATGAAGGTTAAGCCAAATAAATAAATAAAACTGGAAAGCAACATGCAGCTTGCTGCAGAAGTCTCGTTGGATTAAAGTGAGACCCAACCTCAAACCTCTCACAATTCTGTCATGATAGGGTTATTTTCAGGAAGAGAAGTAAAATTCAGGGAACTGGCATTTGTGCTCTGGGAGATGCTGTTTTCCAAAAACCTTGGCTACCATAGTAACATGATTTATTTCATACTTGCGGCAGTATAGTCAGTCAGCTCCCTAACTGAAAGACAATTATCATAACTAGAGATGTACCTGCCTGAAAGACTATGGAAATGCTGCTTATGGATGGCAAAGCAAAGTGCTCCAAATTCCAAATTAGTAATCATTAGTGGTGATCATGGAGGACATTTATGGCAGTGGTTTAACCTTAGCACTACAAAAGGGCAAGTTGGTCAAACGAGTGTTGGCAAACCCCACTCACCGAGATTCCAAACCTCACCCTGCCCCATCTGTGAGTCCATATGCAAAACAGCAAGGTGGGAAAAACAAGAAAGGAAAATAACAAATTGCTATTATATGCCTTTACTGCATTCTGTAGCCACTGGGGATATAACTTTACCAGAGAAGGATTTTGTGAGCAAATTGCAGAAATCCACGCATATTATTATGCAAAATTCAGGCTGTGTCTGATTCTTGCAAACACAAATATTGTCATGTGCCTTTGCTGTAAGAGGCCATGCAAAGACCTCTGAGCTGTCCCTACCCAGCATGAAGGCCTTTATGCTGCCCTCGTTGCCATCAGTGACATTGGTCACCTTGGAATTCATTTTGCTCCTCCTCACATCGGTGCCGTAGGACTTCCCATGGCTTTTCTCCAGCCTAAGCTTGACCAGATGTAGGTTCTGAAATTATTTGCCTTCAGCTTTCCTTCAAGCCCCATAAGCTTCTAGCAGAACTATTTCTAATACACATCCCAGAAATGTTCTTTGTGTCTTCTTTGGAAATGTCAGATACTAGCCAATGGAAAAGAGAAAAACATCTGTTTTAATCCTCCCAAAGGAACATATCAGAGTTTTTGTGCTGTTTTTTATGCAGCCTCAAGGCCTTTTATTCAGCTAAAAAAATCCCTTTGTAAACCGCTGCATTTTGTTTTTTTGGTTGTTTTTCTTTTTTTGAACCAAGCAACTAGTTTTGTTCTTTTTCTTGTAAAGCATCACAACACCATTTCCCAGGTTGAGATGGCCAAGGAATGGTCCTTCCCAGAAATTTGATCCTGATAAACAGCTGTTCTCCAGAACAAACTAAGCTCATCCTCCACGGAAAATAGCTTCTGGGCTCAGAGTAAATAGATCTTACCCCTGCTTTGTATAGATTTGACGGCTTTAAACTAATCTGGACTCTTCCTTCTTCCCAACTCGTCAGTGAAATCCTAGGAAGGGGCTGTCACCGCGGAGGAGGCTGGCACAGCAACGGCGTGTGCGTACAAATGCCATCTCAGCTATGAATGTGAAGAGCACAACAAATCCTCCTCTTACCCACCGGAAACCATCACTATATTTGTCTTCCTGAACAGATGAGAAACTTCCCATGGTGTTCTGGAGCTCCAGATCCTGAGAGCAGCTATGAATAGCAGCTTTAAATTTAACTGAGGCTGGAAAGAGAGTGAAACCTAAAGCTGCAGGATGATGCCAGTTCAGCTGGCTGGGAAGCCAACAGAGCCTGGCTCGCAAGGGGCATGGAGATAAACTCCCACCCACAGGGTGAACATCACCACCAGTGTCCAGTAACACTGCAGAAATGGGGTGAATTTGCACGATCTGGCACCACCGAGTGGTACAACTCCCCCAGGAGTCATTCCTGCTGGCAGAAACCAGAAAGGTGGCAAGATCCAAGCGAAGCTTCTGGAGGTGACAGTGCATTGCACTGACCTTCCCTGAGCAATGTGACTCCCTTGTTCCTCTTCCCGTAGCTCACACAAGTATGCCCAGGCTATGGCAAGAGTGCCTGAACTTCTGCTGCCCCTCAGGTCACTGGATTGCCTTGATGCTAAATAGCAACTCCACGAAGAGCCACACAGCTGTGACAGTGGAGCTGGATGGCAGAGCTCCCACTGGCTTTGGTGGTGAGAAGAATCTGTGGGTTTTTTGATGGGGTTTGTTTTGGTACTTTGTTCTGGTTTTGCCTTTTAAAGGGACACTATCAACAGTTGTTTGAAGCTCCAGAGGTAGCCAGCAGAAAAAAAAGGGAACAAACAAACCCACTCAACTATAAATTTAACTAGGAGGGTGGTTGGGAAAGGGAGGTGGAGGCTGTTTGAGAGCTGCAGGTGGCCTGGTGGTCTTAGAATACAAAAACAATGGCCTTCTGACACGAGTAAGTAGAAGCAGGCCTCGGATTCCGTGGAGTTTTCTTGGTCTTTATTCCATAAAGACAGAAATCTGGCTCTGTTTCATCATAGTTATCTACACTCCAGCACCCTTCCACCCTTGAAGGAGATTAGTAGTGATAATGCATCTGCTACCTGCCCCAGCAATAACAGATCTATGTGGAGAAGATTACAAGAAATAGTTTGGACTTCTGCCCAGTCCTCGAAGTCCCACCAACCATTTCCAAAAGTCCCATCAGTTTTTATGGCTTGTCTCTCAAGAAGGCTGCTGAAACCTACATGAAGGAGAGACTTTAAAAAGATTTTTGCAGACATTTATTTCTGGCCAAATTATGATTGCTTGGAGGAAAAAGAAGCCACCATACAAATCTTGTTAGAGACTTCAGCAGGAACTCACAAACCCATGCAGAACAGAGATAAGCTAAAAAAAGCAATAGCATCCAGGAAGGGAAGACAGACCAGCCAGCCAAATGCAACTCTAATTCCAACCCGTGACAGACCCCTGGGGCAGCTCCAAAGCCACTTAGCACAAGCGTGGAGCTGGGCCAGGAGGAGTCGCTGGCACCAGAAGAGCAGCTTTAGCAAGTCCAGACTGATTTGCTGAGCAGGACAGACTTGGACAGGCTTGGTACCCCCAGAGCCACAAACACACCACTCCCCACCTCCAAAACTTCCAAGTGAGACAGCTCCAGGGACAGCGTGATCCCTGAGCTCCGGCGCTGCAGAGCGTGCGCCGTGTGTGTGCAGAGGGAAGCCGAGTAACAGCACATCTGTTAACGGCACAAAAACACGCTGGCAGTGCTCAGTGTGGCTTGGCAGGGGAACCTGGATCAGCCGTCTGCAGTCCAAGGTCTAAAGGGCAACCTGCCTTTTGAGACGCCTGTGGCTTCAAGGAATTGTGTCCTGGAGCAGATTCAGTGCCTCGGCAGCACACAGCCTGCGCCAGGCCCCCGACACGAGCACTCTGTGCCACACAGGAGGAGAATCTCCCAGGGAAACCAGGGGAAAAAACCCAACACACAAGCACAGGACATCTCCAGAGGGTAAAGGCTAATCCCTGTCCCTCCGCTGGATCTCACCATATGGGCTGCTCCGCCAGCACATGCAGAGTACATGGCACACCAGCACAGGATTACCAGGCACTGGGAGTATTTACTACAGCAAGGACTGGAAAGTGTTTTCCTTTCAGGGATACAGTGCATAGAGCTGCCAGGAAGGTGACTGTACTGATTAGTCTTGCGCAGGGCCGAGGGACTGCTGACAACTGTCTGGCCTGGAGGTCCCCACGCAGCACTGCTCAGTGCTGTAAGAGGAAGGTAAAGGAGGGGGACCAGATGGTTTCTAGCAATGACAGCTAGAAAACTCCCTGCAGGCTGTGTCAAACTGCTGCTGTATCTCCAAACAAGCAGCTCTCACATAGAGCTACACCCTTAGACAGTACAAGGTGGAGGCTTCTATTCCAGTTGCTGCAGAGCAGCTCCCAACCTCCCGGTCCAGGTGAGTGTGTTTGCTGGATGCTGTCCCTGCTGCAAACACAGCAGGACAGCCAGGGAGGGCATCAGCTCCCAAGAGATTTATAATGGTGCTGGTTTTTTTGAACTATGCATTTGAACAGAAACCATGTTGCACCCTAAATGTCACTGCTAGGCAGAAGGAAAGTCATGAATCTTCAGCAATCTTCCCAACACCATGCTTTTAAAGCATAAAATGAATATAGATTGGAAGAAACACTACAGCTGTGACTGCCTTGGTGAAGCCATTAACAAATGCAGTGTAACATGCCCAAGTGCAGTCAGCCCTGTCTGGGTGCTGCCAGGTCTTTCTCCCATCCTTCTTCTCCCCCTGTTGCTCTGCTTATTGTTTGCTTCATTGTTAATCCCACCTAATTTAAAAATAGGAAATTGATTTCTTATGTATCCATTACAAACCAAATCATTTCTTTATTACAGCAAGGATCATATTTCATAAGCAAGTCATGGAAAATTAAAACCATGCCTGTTGCTTTGATGAAATAATGGAGAAAAGCGCTGGAGGGGAAGGCACAGACAGCTGGGGGCTGTCATGCAACCAGTGGTGCAAGTTAACTCTTTGCTGGCACCCAGGGCTCCCACTGCTGCCAGTTCTCCTCCCCCAAACTTCTGCTTGTAGTGCCAAGTACTCCCTTATCACTAAACCTCCAAAGCACCTGAGAGCAGGAGTGCAACCCCTCTGTACAAAGTAGGTCAATGATTTTGGTGGCTGGAGGTTGTGCTGTTAGCAGAAGGTTTGCAGCCTGCCTGTGTGCAGAACTGGATCCCTCCTGATACTGACACCACTGAAATTCGGGGTCTGCTGCTGTGGCACAGCGAACCCGATACAGGCACGCACAATACCCTCCTCAACATTAGCCCAGGAGCCCTTGTAGCATACTTCTGGATCTTGAGCGTGTTAGACCGTTGTGCTTTTCTGCTGGGAAGGGGGATTTAAACTGAAGGGAACCACATTTATCTGGAGAAATACTCGGCATACGTCACACACAGGTTATGTCAGTACAGCAGGCAGATTAACAACGAGTTAGCAGTGTACTGTGACTTAGGGTAGGTTATAAATTAAAACAAAACCGATTGTGTGCATTGCTGAGGATTTATAGACTGTTCTATGAACCTTCCTGTGGAGCAGACAGGACATGGGTCCTCTGCAAAGTAATCCAGATAAGTACTGTAGCTCGAGGACATTGCAACATCCAACCCAAAGTTCATTGGCTACTTCATTAACATGTTGATTTCTAGGAATTACAGCCAAAAACACCCTCTGCAATTTCCCCATCAAAAGCAAAAAAGAAGAGTGAGCTATTACTGCAGAATTCTTTTTATAATTTGTATGGATAGATCTATAGATGATACAAGTGCCATTTCTGAGGACAAAGAGTACTCAAAGCTGTCAGAACAGACCCCAAGCAGACAGACTCCATGAGAATGAAGGGTATAGGAGAAGAGATTGTTGCAGAGCAGTAATTCATGTCCAGCCTGTTCATGCCTCTGAGCACATCCTTTTGAGCAAGAAACTATTTGCTTTCACTTCTTTGGGATAAGAGTCTCCCATTTTGGAAAAAAAGACCCCATTTTACATTATCTTACAAATCTGTGTTACTCTCAAAGCCTGCCATAGAATCATTCAGTTAGGAAAAGATCATCAAGTCCCCATGGCTGAGGGACTGGCCGATCTTCCTGGAAGTTAGAGACGGAGAGATTAACATACTAAAGTAATTCTTACACCAGGTAGGAGGACTGGAAACAGCCACCTCACCTGATCCTGCCCCGGCTCTGGGATGAGCCCAGCCAGGCAGCAGCAGGTATTTCCCAGTTCACTGCAAAGAGCTTCCTGACAAGTGAGCCAAAGAAAGTCCTCTTAAAACTCTTTATGGTCCTTTTGTGCTGATGATTCTCAGAATGGAAAAACAAGTTTTGTAACTCAGTGGAAGGGAAGGAAACGGGCTCCTTCCAGGAACATCCTGCATTGTCCCTCTAGACCCACCCCCAAAGGGCTTGTCTGAAGCTGTGCCACAGGGACATACTGTGCCCCTTTCTGCTAGACTTTTTTATTGCCTGCTACTATGTTTTACCAGCTTATTTATGCAATAAAGAGCCCAAGAAACATCTGTGTAAACTACTGTAAGCTACCTTCAAGCAGCTCCGAGATGAGCTAAAATGGCCAAAGCTCTCAGCACCTGAAAAATTCTCCTGCATGAGACATTTCAGCTCCCTGTTATGGGAGATGCTGTTCACTGCTTTCTGGCCTGCCATGCTGCTCCTTCATCCAACTTTGCCAGGAACTCAGTCCTCTCTTGTTTCTACTGGCATTTTCATGATTGTCAAAGACATTATAGAATTGTTTTCAAGATGTTTATTCTTTGGAAATTATCCCCCAAGAGTTCTAACAAGTATTTGTTTGGATGGTACATTTGATAACACAGTCAGCAAAAAAAATTCAGAAATACAGAAACACTCATTTGCACTTGCCGAGCAGAGCCAGCTCACCACACTGATATTTTAATGGAACCACTGGCTGTTTTCATTAGCTGTGTTTGCACTGTGACAGCAACAATAACTCCCAGACAGAAGTCGAGACAAGACGTAGTAATTAGGTCAAACCTTCAGGATAGAGCTGTCATCACAAACATAAATGTAAGTTACTCTTCCACTGCCCAACCTCTGAAATATGCCCAATTCTCTGGGTTGTCTAAACACAATAAAGAACGGGAAAAAATGAGGGTCATTCTGCCTTTTGCTCTTCTTCACAATTACCCTGTGTTTAATTGATCTTGATTAATTATTTAAGGTGAATGGAGCTTTCCTGACCTAATGGCAACATGTAAACTGATTAACTTTACAAAGCCAGCAAAATGATCTGCACAGTGAGATCAGGTCTTGTAATCTATTATTTAGGCCGAGTTATCCTGTGTCACTGCCAGCGATGTGCTGCCAGACACAAGACAGTGACCATGGAGGTGTGATGTGGGTCCCCCTGGGGTGAGGGTTAGACTCACAACCCCAGCCCCTCAGCACCAGTGGGAAGGGAAGAGGAATATGAGGTAGAGGAGAAACTTTCCTGTGCTGTGGTATATAACATCCTGGGGCTGCACCCATCTGGGCCTGGGGGAAGGAAAAGAAGATAAAACAACTTGCCAGGTGGGATGAGGGCTGGGAGCGCGTGGGGAGCTCAAGGGAGACAGCAGAGCAGCAACAAGGAATGAGGCACCTTCGAAGGCAGGTTTGAGCTGCCCAGCAGGACCTGTCTGCTCACAGATCCAGGCACTGCTGCCTGCACAGCCCAACCTGGGAGGCAAATGCAAACTGGCCCTTTGTCTGGCTTTAGTTTGGGAGGCCCATCTGTAACATCACCAGGGGTTACAGGGCAAAAAATGTTTATTTTGCGCAGATAATGCCTATCTTCTTTAGAAATCAAACCCAGATAAAAGCTTTCCAAGAGATCCTGCTTAGATCTGCGTGTGAACATTCCAATGGGAGCAGCAGTGCTCTATCCAGGCTGATAAGCAATCTGGTAAAATCAATCCCTTATATAACTTAGTAACTTATGCACACCAGGAGAAAGCGATTTGTTTAGAGATCTACAGTATCGCCCATCTCTTCTGGCCAATTGCTAAGGCAGGTACACAGATAAATTAGAAGAAAACACTCATCACTGCTTTGGCTTCAGGGGAGAAGCAGATAAGGCTGATAAGGCAGTAAGTGAAATTCTTCTCCAGGCTCCCATATTTAGGCAAAGGCTGCTCAGCTACAGCAGAAATTCTGCTTTGGTTGGTTGAAACAGCAGCACCTCCAGGCACAAATAGGACCATAACCTCCCTTCTCCATCAAAAGCTCCTTGTCCAGAGAACCTGTGGTCAAAACAGGCAAGACAGAGCGGCTGGGAAGAAAAATAGGCACCCGAAGAACAAGACTTGGAGCTGCAGGGACAGGTGGGGGACCCAGCAGGAGGTAGATCCATAGACACAATCCAAGACCAGCCCCCCCAGGGAAGCAGCCTCCCTCCAGGCTGGTTCTGTGTAAGGGTGAGGGTGTAGTTAGCGTACAAAATACAGATGTGAGAGAGGTGTGGGCACCAGAAGCCAGCCCACAGGCCAGCACCACCAGTGAGGTCCCCAGCACGGCAGGTTGAAGGAGGCAACACTCACTGAAACTGTCCCATGCTGCTGCCATCAGCCAGGAGGAAAAATTCAGAAACAGGAACGTCCCCAGTCTGCAGGATGCACTAATTAATCTCAGTCAGCTGCGCACAGAAACCCCAAATCCTTCAGTCAGTAATGATCTGGCCATGCCACCACAGGCTTTGAAATCGTCTCCCTCCTTTTTAAACAAAGATTCATGAAGTCTCATAAACCATATTGCAAAAAAAAAAAAAAATATAAAAAAAATATATATATATAGGCTTTCTGCCAAACTAGTGATACTTCAGGGGTTTTTTTTTCCCACCACAGTTTCTTTTACAACCCATCAGTTCCTTCCCTGTATTTATTTCTACTCGGTTTTCTACCTCTGGGACCAGAGCAAGCCATCAAACCTGGATTAAACATGCCACAAAAGAATTCAAGCCTTGACATGGCCAAAATATTGGTTTCCAATGAAACAAAACAAAAGACTAGGGTGAAGTAACTATTTCAGCAGCTTGTGCAGCCATGTAAATAGATGTTGCCAAGGGAGACTGAAGGGAGATAAGATCCACCACCCCTCCCGAGCTCACAGAGGAAGCGTTCAGATCCAAACCCCATTTCCCAGCACCATTCACCACTCTGGCTTCAGCTGGAATGGTGGATATGTCACATTTTAAAAAATAAATGTTTTAAAAGAGGACAGGAAAGTTCAGACTTCCCCAGCTGGGCACCAGGAAGGCATTTCTTCTCGGGGCAGGTCTCATTTCCGAGCCGTGAGACATCTGCAGTCTCCTACCCGCGAGGAAGGGACTGAGCAGACCCTCAGGACTGACCCAGGCCAGCACTGTTTGTTTTTACGGAAAAATACGTATTTCTTTGGAAAAATGCACATCTCAATAGCAACCCTCAGACCTACCAGGCTGCGTCACTCCAACTACTCCGGGGGTGGAAGCCAGACAGAGTGGGCTGGCAAGGCTGGAAGAGCAGAGCCCCTCATCCCGTGGTGCCAGGGATGTGCCGAGGGGCCGTGGGCTGCACCTGGGGAGGTTCAGGGTGAACATCAAGAAAGTTTCTCCTGGAGGGTTGGTGCAATGCAGTGAGGCTGCCTGAGAGGCCAAGGAGGCTCTGTCCTTGGAGATTTCCAGGCCAAGACACAGCTGAGCCAAAACAGCCCTGGCAACAGCTCAGAGACCAGACCAGAGCCCTCCCGAGGTCCCTCTCACCCAGCACTTCCCCAAACAGGGTGGGAATCAGTGCAAAAGGAGGCAAGTACAAGACCGACTACAAAACATGCTGAGCAGGTACAGAAAAGAGGCAGCTCTAAAATAAGTGAATTTATCCCCGTGCGGTGATTAACACTGAGCCTGATAAAGCCTAACTACGCATTTGTTTTAATTAAGAGAAGGGGCCACTGGGCAGCTCCCCCATGGGCCCCTCCATCCCAGGGACACCCACGGCAGGCACAAACACTCAGGAATGCAGCTCCAGCTCACCCGCTGGCGTAACGTGTTTGTTGTTGGACGTGCTGGATTCCTGCCTGCAGCCGGCTGTCCAGGCTGGACTTTGGTCCAGGAACATTTCACCTGCACAGACCCAGGGCTGCAACCACCAGGGCAAACACTGTCATCTCAGAGGGCAACACACACCCCATTTGTTAAGTAAACCGATGGACACATTGACTTTATTTGTATTCAGGGTTTTTTTTTCAAATTAGCAGGGCAGACTGCGCCAGTTTTGCGGAAATCAAAAGGATTGTGCTGGCCTGGGGGGCTTTGCTGTGTGAGGAGGGGGCTGGTGGAACAATTGTGGGGAGGCTGGAGGTGCAAAGTAGCACAGCAGCACACTAGGTCATGGGCTCCCACTCCCCCAAAAGAAAAGTCAGTTGCTTTTAATGGTGGTCTGGGTTTGGAGGGGGGCTGGGAAGAAGGGAAGAGGCAGGGCTGGCTCAGGCTGTGGTTAGCAGGGACAGGCAGCCTAGCTGAAAGCCTGAGTTTGTTCTTGAAAAGAACCAAACCTGCAAAGCCTGCAAGCTTGTATTACTCTATGCACTGAAGGCATATTGGGAAATACTTCCTAGACCCCCACATCCTTCCCAGGGATGTTGCCTATGGGCAAAGGGTTGGTACAGACCTCAGGGAGAGCAGCCCTAAAGGAGACCTGACCCAAACACCTGCACACCCTGCCATGGGTGTGTTTGGTGGTGCACGCAGGATTTCAGGAAGGCTACAGAGAGACATGTGCTTCCAGCAGAGACCAAAACACCCTCCCCTCCAGGCCAGCAATGCAGGGCTGGGATCAGGACAGCCAGGTAAAGGCACCAGCTCCCTTGCTGATTGATTCCCTTCTGCCAGTTACCCCAAACTGCCTTGCCCATACGACACATCCTCTGCCCAAGCCAGCTCTCCAGTGCCAAAGAAATCAGCCCTTGAGATCCAGGCTGCTCCCTCCCACAGTGCCCCTTTAACCCCAGCCATGGGTGGGTGTGACACAGACCCTGTCCCACATAGGGCAGCACAAAGTCCCTTCACACAAGGCTGGGTGCCCACCCAGCTGGGACAGACAGCTGCAGGAACAGAGGGCAGGCTGCCTTGGGTCACTTGATCTCAGCTCTGCGTGAAAGAAAGCAGGATTTCGGCTTCAGCAACTGGCTGGTTTGTTGGTTTGTTTTAAAGGTACAACTTGTTTCAAAGCGTGTTTGAGGCAGCCACTGAAGGGAAGTTCAGCACAGTGCAAGAAGTCCCCCAGTGAACACATAGGCATGTATCGGTTTAGGAGGGACCATGCTGCTGGGACTTCATCTGCCCCCTAAGCTGAACTGCAGTCCCAGGCCACAAACATGCTTTTAGCACAGACTGCATTAGCCTAAACCTCCCTCACAAGAGGCTGAGTCCCCCAGCACACATGCTGAGGGCCAACAGGTGGCTCCTGTGGCTCAGCTGACATGACCACTAAGCTGCAGTGCCTTGCCCATGCAGTGGAGACCTTCTAGAATCAGTGTTTAACCCCGGTAACCTCAAATGATCCAGCAGAGAGGTGCCTCACATCTGGATCCCTGCCAAAGAGTTCACGTCCAAGGTGAAGTTGCCACAATCTGCACTCATTCCAGCCAGGGATCTCCTCCCATCCAGGCACCCTCCCAAGATAAAGCTTCTGTCTCAGCTAGCACCAATAGATCCAGTTCAGCACATATTGTCTGATTGTTTACATAATATGGTGCTTATCTCTTGCTATACAAACAAAGAGAGCAGGGCAAAATAACACGTCTCTGTACTCCCTTCCTATCTTAAAAGGACAAAGTAACTAGAAGTTTCTGTGCACTTAAAAAAAAAAAAAAAAAAACAAGANAATCAAGATACTCCGGACAGACCCAAATTGTACAAACAGGTCTGCAGGTCAGCGTGCCACTGGAGGAACGCTGTGTGTGTTAGAGCACTAATTCCCTTCACAAAATGGCTCTTATAACCACCCTCATTTGTCTCAGTGGAGCTGTGAAGTAATTGCTGTGCTACTGAAGGATAAGGGGACTCTGCTGCCCGCTCAGGGCTGCACCAGGCTCTGGAGATCACTGAACCAGACACGCTCCTGGCCCTGTCACAGCAGCCAGTGCCACCCCATCAGCAGCACAGGGGAAGCATTTCTACATGTCAAGTACAAATGCAGTGTGTGCCCATATTTAACAAGAAGCCCTCTTTTTTTCCCGCAGACGTCTTTCCCAGTGGAGCTGTGAGCTGTTTTCCACAGGAAGCTTTTCCAGCAGAAATATCCAGGGGCAAGTAGCTTCACTGGCCCTTTTGCAAACGGAGGCAAATAGGAACCACTCTCCCCCTGCATCCCAGGGGCCTGGCTGGCTGGGAGACGGTCCAAACCCTTCTACCAGGTCAAATCCCACAGCCCCAAGGATTAGACTCATGTGCATGCACAGGAACAGATCATCCAGAAGGCAGGAAGGAATCAAAGGAAAGAATCAGATGAGCAAGACTTTAGCCCTGCTGCTCATCACTCCTACCACTCTACAATAGGGCCACCCAAAGCCTCCCCATCCCAAGCCAACCCTCAACACCCACCTCTTGCCTCTATGCAACCAAAAAGAAACCATCTCTACACCCACTACACAACCCCCACAGCCAGAGCTCCTGGCCCTGCTCCTTATCCCAGGGCCTGCCCACCCTCCAGGTGCCCCTCATTTCCCATTAACCCCACCTTCCTGGCTCTGCCCCCACTGCTCCCAGCTGCTGGGGAGGTGGGGGAGCAGTTAGATATCCTGACAGTAATGGGAATGGAGAAGGGAACAGGGAGGTCACCCTTCGCTTGGAGGTTCAGCGTGTTAGATCAGGAGGGTAGTTGAGGGACATGAACAGGACACGTTGCCATGCACTCCCAAATCCTGCTTGGATAACTTCAGCCATCCTTATTCTTACCCAGCCTGGCCGTGGGTGTCCCCATACTTGTTCCCCACCCTCCTCTCATCCCTTGCTGCGGGAAATTAGGTTGAGCTATCCCGTGCAGCCGAGAGCCGAGCCCCTTTCCCTCGGACGTCCCTGCCAAGAGACTCCTTCGCTCGCCACCTCGTGGTGGCAGCAGGCAGCCTGCCACGTCCCGCGTCCCGCATCCCCACATCCCACTGCCGTATTCCCATATCCCATCTCCCCGCACCCCCCCATTCCCTGCAAGGGCCCAGAGTGTGCTGGGAGTGGAGCAGGAGCTGTGTCACGGTGCAGGGACCCGCAGCATCATCGGCACTGGGCGCTGGTCTGGTCCCCCAGACTTGTCCCAAAGCAATTGCAACCCGACCCCAGTGGTGTCAGTGGGTTTACGCCTGTGCAACCCGGGCACCGACTTGGCCCTGTGTCTGCAGGTCCTCTCTGCAGAGTCACTCACACTCCGGGTTCAGTCCTAACCAAGGAATTTTCCCCGACTCCCACAGGAGATGCACCAGGAGATTAACACAACCGGGGTGATGATGTGTTGGCCATGCAGATTTCATGTTCCCAGTCTCATAAGGGATTTTAAAAGTTTGGTTCCTCACACCCGCTCTGGGCTGCCCACCCTGGGGCCCCCCAGAACCTCTGTAGGTGTCACAGGTCAGGCATCCTCACAAGCTCTGGGGAGTGGGAAGGATGTGCCAGGACAACCCCCCCAAATGGGACCACCAGGGCAGCAGGTGGGGCAGCTTTGCACTGGCACAGCTTTGCAGGACCTGTGAATCTCCAAAGGCAAAGATCCTGCCTCAAACCTTTTTTATTAGCAGATTTTTCTGTGGAGCCAATGCAGGACCCAGCACAGTCCCTTCATCCTGTGCAGTCCTGGGCTGGTGTCTGAGCTCTGCCATGGTGACACCCTGCATGGCTGCAGGGCCACCCTGCTCCGCCCTTGTGCACACATTCAAATTCCAGCCTCAGCAAAATGGATTTCATTAAACCTACAAAGGGAAATTTGCCCCAGAAAGAGCAGATGCCTGGAAGATCTCTTTCTGGACACGAAGTGATGGTTTCTATATGGTTTATACATTCTACAATGTGCCCCCTCAGGCAGGTTCCTCCAGGACCTGCTGTGCCACCCCAGCCCATCCTCCAGCATCCCTCACCCTTCCCACTCCTCCAGCACTCCCAGTCCCCCACTAGACTTACCCTTTTTCTGGTTTCCCCCTCTAATTTGGGATGAACAGCACAAAAGGAGCAATTTTGTTCCCCACCCCCTTTCCATCCTCCCTCCTCCCCTGTCTGGCAGGTCTGTGTTATTATTAAGACACTTGAGATTATGGCTGTCTGAAAGTCGAAGAATTACAGGAAAGAACCAGATGCCATACACTGATAAATTACAAGGGCATTATGCAGAGGCAGCTGTACCGTATAAAAGCTGGGTTTTTATACCACGCCATGATTTTCCATGTGGCATCGTATGGTTCCAGCATCTGGGCGTCACCGTCGATGTCTCCCGTATATTTTGCTGAGCACTGTCATTATGATAATGAAGAAATTGCAGCAGACGTTAATTGTGGTTCCTGCTGGCTACTGCAAGAACTTGAAGGCATCAGTGTGGGCTGGCAGGGCCTCCCTCATCTCACAGGGGGTTTCTGCACTGTGCTGGCAGCAGTCAAGAGGGGCCTGGATGACTCAGGATGCTGTGACCAGCATCCAAGTCCTGCTGTCCCAGATCAGGACTGGCCAGCGCTGGTCACCATGCTGAGATGAGGTGAGCACATCTTTGCACAGTTCCCATTGCAGAGATTTATAAATTCACTCCCCCTGCTTGTTTTTCCCATCAGTGTTAGTAGAGAGTGGCCACGGGCTATGTGCTAAAGGATCGATGGCAACAACATGTCCCAAAATGCTCATGGCATTGCTGGGGCTTCAACGGGGACTGGGAACATTCACTGCCTCAGTGAGCAATTGCCTCTGTACCTGCATGGATCCCTTTGCAGGACTGGCCTCACCTGCAGGTGCTCACCAAGACCTGCCTTAGCATGGCTGTGGTCTCAGGGCATCGTGGTGATTGCTCAAAGCAGAGGGGGTTTTGGTGCCATAACCACATCACGGGTGACACCAGTGGCACATTGGAGGCCCAGGGAGCACAAGGACAGGAAGACTTGAGCCTCTGGGTTGTCACCCCATTGCTCAGCTCTCTCCACACTGTGGCTGGCAGAGCTGTTCCACAGGTGGTCCAGCCCTGGGCGTGGGGACATGGGACACTGAGACAACCCCCCACACCCTGGGGTGATTCATGGTGATATCTGACAGCTGTCTCTGGGTCATGGTTTCGATGCCTCAGGAATCCACCACAGGTCTGTCCTCGCTGGCAGCGGGATGAGGATGGGCAGAATTGCTGCCCTGTGAGTCACTCTGGGAATCCTCTGTCAGACATGAAACTTTCCTGCTTTCTTACTCTGCCACCCTGCAGAGCAAGGGCTTCTGTCAGTGATGTGACTGACAGTGGAGAGCAGGGGCAGGGGTATCGTGGGCTCTGATACCACCTCCCCTTTGCTCTGGTGAACAAGGGCAATAAAAGCCTTGTGCCCACCAAAAAAAGCTGGAGCAAGGCAGGGGAAGGAGGCAACCCCACACCCCAGAGCCAGTGGGTCGGATCAGAACAGCCTAAAAGTCTTCTCCCAGAACTCCACCAAAGCTTTCATGAATTTCCAAAGCCCGTAAAATCAGGTGCCTCCACTTTCCCCTTTTCGACCCCTGCCAGACACGCATTTCCAAACAGCTCTGTAAAGTCACAGGTGGGACTGATGCTCTGCCAGGGCATTGATGGTCTGACCAGCAGGAGCAAAGCTTGGGAAACCCTCATGTGTTTCCCTTCCAGCTCTCTGCTGAGAAGCAGGAGCTGGCAGCAGTCTTTGCCTCTTGCATGGGCCCCAGAGTGGCCCAGAGCGCCTGGGGCACCCTCGGGATGTCACTGTCAGCTGGGAGAGCTGGCCTGTCTTAGGCAGCTGCAGAGCTGAGTTGGGAAATGAGCTCATTCTGTCCTCATCACTGGCCCTGGCCCACAGCTTCATAAACCATCCCTCGGGGCAGCCCTGGGGCAGGGGGAGCTACCCACAGCACCCTTCATTTTGCTTGTGCCCAGAAAGACCTTTGCTTGAAGGCAACAGCCTGATGCACCGACACAGCATTAAACACCTCCTTCTCCAAGGGTAGCACTGGCAGGAATAGCACTGACTCACTGACTGCTTTTTTTTTTTTTTTCCGCTGGGCGGCCGAAAATATGATGAATAAATATCCATGGCTGCAGCCTCAATGGAAAACTCCTTTGGGTGCCTGGTTGGCGAGCTGTCCCACGGGATGCAGTGTGTCAGACTTTAACATAAACACAAAATTAAACGTGATCCAAGGGGTGCAGTGAGATTCTCAGGAAAAGGACAGAGGAATGTCCTGTGTTAAGCTGTGGCACTGCCAGAAAATGAGGGGAGGGAAGCATCACAGAGCTCGAGCGAGAGGGCACTTTGTTCACTGGGCTCAAAAGCATTTGATATTGCACTGAAACAAAAAAGCATTTGTTAGGATCAAACAGCATTTTGTGCCAGCTATTGTCCACCCTCCAGCTACCAGGAAAGAAGAGAAGAAATAAGATGACCACCAGGCATTAAACCCATGGAGAGATGGAGCAGGACCTGCAGGGACCCTGCTCGGGGGGTGGCACTGGCTCAGCAGTGCTGGGCATTAGCTCACTGCTCAGGTATGGCTCAGCCTCGGACCTTCCCGGCTGCCGCAGCCACAATTAGCAGCGATGCTCCAGCAGCTGCACTGGGAGCGTCCCTGGGTGGGATCGGGACTCAGCAACGCAGGGTCTGACCCCCTAGTCCTGCCATGCCCCACAGGCGGAGCCTTCGGAAGTGCCACGCAGTGGTCCCTGGTGACAGCACAGCTCCTGCCTCTGGGTTGGACACAGCCCCATTCCAGGGAGGGTCCCCATGGAACTTACTCTGAAGTTTCCTTTTTGTTCTTTGCTTTAGGTCCCAGTAGGCTCTCCCCAGAAACCCTGATTCATCAGCACTGCGGGGTTAGAAATGGGCAATTCTAGGGACATTCAGCTTTAGAGTCTCACCCACCCACATTAAGATAAGTAAGGCAGTTCCTCACCTGGGTGTCCCTGTCCCCAGAGAGGAACCGTGGCCGGGAGAGGGGCAATGTGCCACCCTTGGAGCTCCCAGAGCAGCAGCTGTGGGGTCACCCTGGCCCCAGCACAGCCTGGAGTGTCCCTGCATGGTTTAGGGTGCACAAGAGCCCTATGGGCATGGGCATGGGCTCCTGCATTAGCCAAGGGCACAGAGAGGTGTCACACTGGTGGATGTGGGAGCTCAAGCCATGCCAGGCCAGCAGCCCTGCACAGGGGCTCGATGCCTGGTGGTGACAGGAGCTGGCCCCATTGCCCATCGTGTGGGGAAGGCACATCCTGCAGACCCCGATGGAGATCCCGCCATGGAAGCGCATTGGCACAGGCTCCTACTCATCTTCTTATTCCTGGCAGATGTCTTCAGTGTAAAGAAGAGGCCTGGGGGACACAGGGGAAATTTTCCTGCAGGGGGACAAGAAAAAAAAAAAAAAAAGGAGAAATAGAAAAAAAAAAAGAAAAAGAAAAAAAGGGAGAGGGAGAGGGAGGCTGCCCGTGGCAGCTCACTGCTGCCTGGCACCTGTGTCCCAGGGCAGGCATCCAAGCGCGCTGGGAGCAGGCGCGGTGCCATCGCGGCAGATGGGCACGGAGGCAGCCCCGAGCCCTGATCCTGCCGCAGCCGGGGAGGGGGGCGGCTGTTTAGGGCAAATTTCCCAGCTGAGAATGTCAAAACAGCTGCCAGTCTGGAGTTTATACACCTATAATTAAGGGGGTATGTGATTTCTAATCCAGCTCAAACGGAGCTGGATTAATTGGCAGACCTAAAAATAGGATCCGTGACCATGTAAGGCAAGCTTTTGTGTGCAGTTTAAATTAGGAAAGTGGGCTCTGGCTGTTTGGAGTGAGCCGGGAGAGACAGAGGCATCCTTCTGCCTCCAGACAGCCTGTGAGGGCCTGATCCTGCTGAGGGACAGGAGGAGGCTGCAGGAGACTGAGCTACCCAAAAGCAACAGCCTGGAGCCAGGGGAAGGAGCCAGGGCAGCACCCTCATTCTGGGGAGATGGGTCCTGGGGTGGTGGAAGACTGCTCTCCTGGGAGCAGCCCCCTCAGGTGGAGCTCCTCTACTGCTTCCTGCACACCCAAGACCCAACTGCTCACCATTTTACCCTGTCACATCACTTATGAGAGTCCACAGCAAGTTTGCTTGCTCTGTTTATGATGCCCAGAGGTTTTAGTTGGTCGAAAGGCACTTTCTGAATTACTGGAGCCCCCAGGAGACACCTTCACTTTCCCACACTGGTCTGGGCCAGCTTTGCACCAACACAGACGACAGCAGAAGAACCCCCATTGACTTGTGCTCAGTGATCCACTCCCCTTCTCGAACGCTCCTCTACCCGCAGCCAGACTGCAAGGTTAAATTGCTTTTAATTTTTGTTTAATTATCTGCAGTGGCACAAATAACTAACAGCATCGATGTGAACTTGGCACACAAAGGCAGGTTCCAAATGGCAAAGCATATTATGAGATCGAATTATTAAACGTAGCTAATGAGCAAAATAATGATGTGGTGCCAAGCTATAAAAGGTTAGACTTTAAAGTTGTCACAGTTCATGAGCAAGAAAGATTTAATCACATTCTTAATCAAATATTTATATGATAATGTGTTTTAATCAAAATAATAGCAATTAATTTGGAAAGGAATATATTGTGCACTTCCTGTTCGTGCTTCATGGAGAGTTTTTTTTTGCAGTGAGGTTACAGAGCACATATTTCCTTACTCAATAATGCCAGTTGGAAGGTATTGCAGCTGTCTGTGCTGGGGACATGCTGGTGGGGTAACAAAATGCAGAAGCAACTCAAGACTTGTGAGTGCCCTTCACAGAGCCTTGTGCCCGCCTGGGTGCTGGGTCCTGCTCTGTCCCTCCGTGGGACTTGAGAAGGCACAGGCAGCAGGACCACGCTGGCACTGCCGGTGAGCCAGGGCCCCTCGCTATGTCTTTGAAGCATTTACGCTGCACAAATGATTTAGCTGCTACCTCTTTCCCTCTGAATCCTGCCAAATCTCCTAACTCCCCTTGGCAGCTGATACTATTGCAATGATTTCCAGCTGTGCAAGAAGCAGCTTAAAATGGCTGCTGTGCTGGAGCATGGATTTGCTCCTTCCCCACGTCCCCTTCTGGGCAGGGTGGCAAGGGGACACATGGTCAAAACTCACCTGTCCCATCCCCTCTTCAGGGCCCTGCTGCCCCTCCTGCCCTGCTTGGCTGAGCTCAGGTCTGCAGCTGGATGCTGAGCACTGAGATCCAGTGAGTTTTGCTCTGGGCTTTCAGTCTGGTGTGTTAAAAATATAAAAATGCAGTTTAAAACAGCAACAACAAGGGATTGATTCTGAGTGCTGCAAAGAGTGGAGGTGGCTGTCCCCCACTACCCCTTCTGAGATACCACATGTGAATGCCACAGGAAGGGCCATGGAGGCTGAAGAGGTTGGACATGTGTAAACCTGCCTGTCTAAAGAAAAATCTAAAACTTTGCCCAAAAATGAAACGTGTTTGGAGTTTAAAACAACCTGGAGGACCATTTCCAGCAAGTGTTCAACAGACAGAACACCATGAGAACATATCTGCTCTGAAGGAGCCCATTGAAGTCCGTCCAGTCAACTGAGGAAGCACCCACACAATCCTTGCATTTCTTTTAACAGAGCCTCCAAACCACCAGCACTCACTAAATGGGGGAAGGAGCTTCAAAAAACACCATGCCAAGCAAAACAGAGCCTACTCAAAGGGAGCATCCCCCACCCCAAAACCCCCATAAGGATATTCCATTACTCTGTGCATGGCTCCAGTGAAGCTTTGGAGGAGGAGGAATGAGACAAGGGCTGTCAGGACAGCAGTGATCTCCCAGCCAGCTCGTGCAGACCAGCCATGAACCACGGGCACAAGCCTCTCCTGTGCCGTGGTGTCCACAGGTAGGGGCACGTGGAGAAGACTCTGCAGGAGGTACCATGGAAGTGGATACTGCAGCGCCCTTCAGGGACCAGCCCTTGCAGGGACACACCAGCCTTGGAGCCACACGGCTGCTGGGAATTCAATCAAAACCACCGGACAGTGTCGAAACACTGGCCCTGCCTCAGGGCCCTTGGCACACACCTCTGCCTGTGCTTTCCCTCCTCCTCCACTCAGCCCTGTGCCGGGTGGATGTCTCTGCACTTCTCCCTCTGTGACTTTTTAACACTTCATCAGAAGCTGGAATTTTTTTTTTTTTTTTTAAGTGCTAAGTTTGCTGTTTCTGTTGGAGTCGAGATGAAAAGCTTTCACTGAACCACCTTTGATTGGAATCACTTCTGTTGCCTTCGGTTTGGCCAGATGTTTCTTAATTACTTATCTGTCAAAACTTTTTTTTTTGCCTTTTTTTTTTAATGCACAGACATTTCCTCTAAGTGAGAAAGAGTGTAAGGTTCTTGTTTAGTGTCTTTGCCCAAGTGAAATAAGCCAGGCTAAGCTTCATCATCAAGGCTGGATTTTATGCTTGAACATGCAATTTAACATCAAAAGCTTGATCTTTTTTATTATTCAGTGCAGCCTTTTTAGACCAATTTCAGCAAGAGCCAAATGGCACATCCTAACCTGGGATTTAAAACTTTTATTTTTAAAGCTAGATCTGAGTCATGCAGCTTTCTCCTGAGATGGTTTCGTGTAATAACTCAGGGCCAGAATCTGCCACGGTTACTCATGTCAGTGAAGGCTTCTTTACATGAATAGACTTATTGAACTGGTGCTCCTTGGGGTGAGCAATGGTTACAGAATCAGGTCTGATCCTTCTCCCATCAAACAAATATTCTTGCTGCTTTGAGTCAGTTGCTGGGTCACGCAAGGATGTCCTGTCGTCGTCCAGCAATTACTGTGGAGGTAGAAAGATGAAGGAGGAAACCTTGAAGACTTAACTTCCCCAAACTGACCAGGCCTGCCCAGCAGGGAGCTGTGATCTGATCCAGCAAGGCACATGTCATTATGCCTCAGTCATTCGAGACATTCGGCATCAATTTGTTATTTGGCTGCTGTCAGAAATCTTTTACTTTGGGTGAACATCCCAGGGACCCCAATGTTAGTGCAGAAAGGAAGGGGAAAACGAGCAGAACTGAGCCTGAACGACTCCAAGGGTGCTTTAAAGGCTTTGTTCTCTCCCTCTCCATGAAGAGAAAACAAAAATCCAGTGCCTCTCAAAGAGTCCGTGGATAATATACCAATACACCAGATGAGGACTGAATTAACCAAAAATAAATCCATATAACAATTTTTCAAAAGCTTTAGCTGTCTTCAAAGACAAGTAGCATTCTTTAATGAAAGCAGGATCAAGCCAGAAAAGCTTTAAGAGTTTAAAGTTATTTGATAGCTAGTTATTTTCCTTCAAAAGAGACTAAGTAAACCTCTGCCTGTAGCCTTCATCACTCCACCAGAAATGCTTTGTCAGGGTATTTGTGACAAATTAATTATAGCGATAGCAAATCTCAGTAGAAATGAATATTCAAAAAAAATTTTTTTTTTTCTGTTGACTTCAGGGAATGCTCTCCTGTTTCTAAAGCTGTGTGTTTTCCTCATTAGCTCTCCCCCTCCCCCAGTTCTTTTCAGAAACTTTCAGAAGTGATTAGAAATGGTTTTATTTTCAGGTCGCCTGGGGAATGGCATTAGCAGTGGAACAAACCACTGATGCTGGAGTCTTGCTGGCAACAAGAAATGGCCCATCAGCAAACTTTTCAGAGAAAACATCCTGAAATTACTGTACCAGTCCTGACTACCTGATGCTAATCCACAGCAAAATGCTTGCATGGGGAGATGTCACATAACCTTAACACTGAAGGATCTTGTCCTCACAGCTCTGGGGGACACAGGAGCACAGCTCCATCCTCAGCAGATCCTGGCCTGACCCTGCAAACAGAAGGAGCAGAGCTGGGACATAACACAGGTAGCTAGCTCTAATGTAGCCGAGAGATGCGGCTCTCACTCACTGCAAAGGCTCTGAAAAAGCAGAAGGCTCTGGCAAAGCAGAGGGCTCCTGTTCGTCTGTTGCTCTGGTTGTTGTCTGTAAATTGCAGATCTTTATCTCAGGCAAAAGGCATTTCAAGGAGCAAAACTCCCATTTGTTGCATCTCATTAAGACTGACAAAAGCAGGAGGCCACTGCTGCACCACACGACTGCAAGTCATCCTTCACACCTCCGTCCCATGGGCACACTGGTCCTGTCCCCATCTTACACAGCTTAGCCCTGCATGTAGCACTAAAATATTGGCTGCAAAGCCTGGAGTCTCTTCTTGACAGGTTGCTTTGTGCTGACACCAGGAATAAACACAAACAAAGCTTCTCCCAAGCTGTGACTGCATGACCCAGCTCAGGAAGCTCCCACGACCAGTGGCCCCACACGGAGCCACATTCCTGGCTCTGCCACAGGAGCCAGGTAAAAATCCTCCTCCCCATTCTCACCACCCCCTGACAACTCAATTAACAGGCTGCCTCATTAGCATCCTATACTTAATTAACAAGTTGAATTAATAAGTAGCCTGGATTGCTTAATTAATAATTAATTAATCCTTGGTTAATAAGGACAACAGAAACTAGTTCATAAGGGAATCATTTCAATAGCTTACAGTGAAATAAGGATTCAAGGAGAAGGTGTTAAATGGCTGCATGGAGCTGGTGCTGGACCCCACCTTGACACCAGAAGTCCCTCCCTGAGTCCAGCTGTGGGGTGTCACCTCATCTTTGAAGCTCTGGCCACCTCCTCCTGCCCTAAATCCAGGTTGGAATTGTCCAAAATGCTCATTTAGTTCTTAGTTCTGCTGGTGATGCTCTCCAGAGATGCTGCTCCACGGTCCCCCTCTCCAGCTGGAAGGTCCCTGTCCCCGCAGGAGGGGACAGCTGGGGCAGGTGTCTCACCTGCTGGCACCGCATCAGTGCAAAAGGGGTGTGTTACTTGAAACCAGCAATAAAAAAAAGGGAAGAATAAGTACAAAATCTGATCTAAAACATCCTTTTCCTGCACTGCGATGGTGCATTATTTTCCAGGGAAGGACTAGGAATGCATTTTAGTAGTCGAAGTTTAAACCTGCTCCTGACCACCCAACCAACCCAAATTTGCTGAGGCTGGATGAGAGGCCTCACCAAACCCCTGGCCACTGTCCTTGAGAGCAGGGCAGGTGTAAGTGATGCTGAGGGTCCTGGTTCCAGGAGGAAACGCTGTTCCCTGGTGCTCAGGCAGTGCTCAACTCATACTCAATTCAATATGTTGCCCACAATTGCTCAACACACAACATTTGGCATTTTTCAGTAAGAAAGCCTGAAGGATTATGTTGATGTTTCCTTCTCATCTTGATACAGCAAGTGCCTTGTTTCCATATTAATGATCTCAAGGTGTACATACGTATATATCCACACACACAGCATTAAAAACACTCATCATGTAACATTTCAAATTCAGATAAATAGAAACAGTTGATTTTTCTTGGTGGTATCAGTTTGAAATTCTCCATCCACAAACCATTTTGAAATCCCAAACAAAACAAAAATCAGAGTTATTTCCCACACAACAGATGCAGTGCAACAATCTCCAGGAAAATGAATTTTTAGCGTATTGTTGCTTATGGTGACTTCTGGTCATGGCTGGTTTCAAAGAAGATATTGAGTGCAGCAACAAAACATGTTTACAGACAGATAATTACCATTATTTTCAATTATAAGGTTGTCGTCTCCAATCCAAGTATTTCAAGGCTGGGAAATACCAACGTTACTGTTATCGCCACATTGATAAGTTATTTTATTGGTTTATTCTGAGAACAATCAATGGTGCTCAGTTTTGTTCTGAAATTTGTTGGACAACCTGGAATGAAATAACATAAACTTGTTACTAACAATCCCAGCAAAGAGGGGGTTGGGAAGGAAGGTATTTATTGACAAAACACTCCAGACACAGAATCTGTAAGCAAAATTGAACGGAAATTCAGTTTCCTAGTAGAAAGATGTGAGATGGTGTTGCACTGCTTTGTGTGGTGGAAATCAGTGCTTCTCACACCTCTTATTTAACTCTCTTTGCATCTAGTGTTTCTCTGATGTCTCAGGCTGACATTTGCCCAAGTGTCAGGAGGAAGGAGCTGAAAGAAAAATGCAACTTATCTGATGACAGAAGGAAGTTCTGGTTAATTTTGGATTCTTTTTTCTGCGATAAATCTGTATTTTCATTATGTTTTATCCCTGTATGCAGCCAAAAACACACAGTGCCTCAAGGCTTAGCCCTGTTTTACAAAGGGTGGAAAGGAGGGGCAGCTCAGTGGTTTTTCATCTCCATTCCCTTGTCACAGCACAGGCAGCTCAGAACCAGCCTCCCCACTCTGACCACAAAGGTTAATGATCAATCCAGCAATAGCCATTAGCATCAGTAACTCAAGAAAAACATCAGAAAACTGAAGAGCAGTCAGTGCTCTGTAACCCAAAGAGAACTGGGAAGGAATTTTTTGTTGGCTAATTGAAAGCAGCAATAATAAAAAAGACAAAGCCCCTTTAAGTAACCTTACCTGATATAAAAAAAAATAAACCTCAGCACAATATCTGCTGCACGGTCAGCAATTGTCTGCTTTGTGTTTGATCAGAATTCAAGCCTCTTCCTCTGCAGTTTGTATAACATGGATTCACATCCTTCTGCGCCACCTTTCCAACAGGAGACCCTTCAGACCTCTGAGGTCTGTTTTGATGTAGAAACACAGGCTATTATTTCGCCTGGGAAACAACATGAGGAGTATTGACTTCCAGAGCTTGACAATATAGCATGGACCGTGTTCCAGGCCATGGCCATGGCCTACCAGCATTCCAGGGGCGTGGAACCACTCAGGGCTGACAACACTTTGGAAAAGGTAACTGAGTTATTATGCCCAATGGGCTTCATGCAGCCAGGACACGGTGCCTGAACGTCTCTCATCACTTTTAAGATATATGAGAAAGAGGCACATGAAGCTTCTTGCTCAAGGCTTCCAGCAGCCCAGTGGCAAAGCAGATGTAGCAGATGTGCAGCCAATCCAGCAGGACATTTCTTGTGTAGGACTCCTCTCTGTTGTCTGTGGCTCTATAGAGCCCAAAGGGCTCCTCCACCTCTTCTGCAGATCCCCCAGGACGCTGTTGGGGCAAAACCCATCAAGTGCTGAATGGAATTTGTGCCTTGGCCAAGTTTCAGCTCTGTCATACATCAAGCAAGAAAGGATGGGAAGAAAGAAGAGAAAGAAGGAGGCAGTTGACTTCATTCCCACTGGACTCCAAATAACGAACGTAACTAATTGAGGTCAAGGACTCGTCAAGTCAGCACATGGTTACAGTCTCAGAACAAAAGCCTGCTCCCAAATGCTTCCCACAGTCAGTGTTACAGTAACAACTTGGAAAGGTTTTCAAAGTATTTACCAGTTGCTCAGTCTGTCGCCTGCCATGGAAGTTCCCTCTCTGTCATCTGCACAAATCCCCTTGCATTCCTCCACTCGCTTTACCTGCTTTTTGTTAACGTTGCACCCACAGCACCGTGGGCTGCTGGCTTTGCAGTGCCGACAGCAATACCAACCTGGATGGCTTTTGTTTTGGCTAATCTCAGATGGCCCAAATACAGTGGTGATGCTCCTCCAGGCAGCTTAATATTTTCTGTGTTTCAGTCAGAGATTCCCCTGTTTCCTAACCATCCCCATCCTGAATTTTGCTTTTGTGTAGTTACACAGCAATGACTACAGATTTGGGAGGGAGCCGCAGTCAGAAAAGGCATGAATTAGAGAGAAGGCACCCCTCCCATCCCCCTGAGCAGCTGGGAACTGCAGACATAACTATAAATTCCTGTCCAGTGAAAACTGTATTTACTCATCCAAAACAAATCCACGTACGTCACCACTGCCAAGGGCTCTCACACAATGGACCACACTGATTCACACCCCTCCTGGATGCCTCACCAGGAGACAGGGCTTGCTGTGGGTGACTGGCTCGGGCCTTGCAATGACACAAGGTGACTTAATGTCAAAGAGTAAGGAAACTTTGCACAGGAATATCTGCTTGGCTGGTGCTGCCCCACGAGAAAGATCAAAACATCATCCCCTCTGAGGCTGTCCCTGATCCCGAGACTCCTGCCTTTGGGCCAGACATGGGGTATTCTACCCAAACTTATCACATGCCCTGTTGCACTTGGGGGAGATTAAGGCCTGTGATTTATTTTTGACCTTATTGTTCTTCCCAGGCCTGTCTTGACACTCCCCCCCCCCCAACCCCGTCCTGGTTTTCATGAAATCCAGGCCTGCAAGGAGGAGAGAGAGTTCAGTGCATCTGCTCACCACTAACATTGACAAACAGCATGTAAGAGCTTTGCTAACCTGAAAAGTATTGGCATACCTAACCAAAACCCACTTGATTTCCCCTGGAAAGCAAAAACTGTGAGAGGCCATTACTAGCAGGTTGCCCTTGCATGGGAAGTAATTGAATCAGGAAATGTGAGGCAGGAGAGCTTAGCTGTCATTTTACAAAAACAATTAAATGCACGAAATGTATCTAAATGATATAATTAGGGCAAAATTCCAATCCTCCATTAGTAGTGGCATTAATTATTGCAAGCACATTACATTCAGTATTGCTGGAATGATGAAATCCTTTGTTATGCAGCTTTATTAACAAACAAATAAATAAATAAAACCAGATTATCTGTTCCTCAAGAGAAGTTCTGATGCGAAATTACTTTTGAACAAACCTTGATTACTTTTGTCTGTCCAGGCTGATGGTAAGAGAGGTCAGATCACCACAGGGGAACTACTGTAAAACACTGAACTGCTGTTGGGACCCATCGTGGCTGTTTCTGGGGGAGTTTGGTGAGGAAGTTGTGTGAAGCAAAGTTGGTTAGTACCATCACACCGACCCCACAGCTCTCTTCTCTAACACACCTATTTACACACCAGCTGTGTGCAAGACTTTACTTCTCCCCTCCTAAAGCAACTGAAATCTGTTGTCACCTTCAAGACCTGGTTTGCAGCAGGGCAAGATCTCACCTGCCTTGTACGAGAAGCAATGAATCACAGCTTTTCAGTTTTTACAACTTATTTTACACTTATTTCTCTCCTCTGCTCCCACTCACTCAGACTGTCAGTTCTCTGTGAGCTTCCTGGGGTTTTGAGGCAGTTGGTTTGGCACAGCAGAGCCAAGGGCTTTGGAGCCAAGTACCTTCTACCTTCACTTCAGAGGAGCCGTCGATCAGCTGCTAAAAGGCTCTTGGAAGTTGCTCAAAACTGGTTTATATGTTGTGACAAATGGTGGAATTACCCATCTCAGAGGTGTAAAGATATCAAATATACCTTTCCAACCAATGGAGGAACTTATTAGATGTGGAAGCCTGTTTCCAGTGATTTTCGATGTTTAATTCAGCCCAAGGAACAAAAATTGGAGAAATTAACCCCCTCCAGACAGCCATGTGACTCTTAGGTGATAGCTGCCAGAGGAGAAACAAACACATCAGTTGAGTGATTGTGTGGATACCTGCTGAAAGAGGGCGATTTTCAATTATGCATGGTTGATTTTCCACATGTACAATTCCCATTATACAGGGCAAAAAAAAAAAAAATCAATTAGTGAGAGTCATTTGTTTCTGAACACATTGGTTGGAGAGAAACATTAGTTCAGAAACATTAATTTCTGGACAAATGTTTACAATTAAAATGCAATTTTGATTCCACTCAAGTCCTCTCCTGTCACCCTGTATCTCAGCCAGAGAAGAGAAGAAGTGAGAGTCTCCAGGAAAGGCAGATCAGGGGTTGCAGCACTGGGAAGTGCCACCCTTGGGTTTCGTGAGAGAACACTGAGACACATCAAAGGACAGGGCTGCAGCACTGGGCTGTTTGTGCAGCTGAGCCTTGATCCTCAAGCCACAAACAAGTCCTGGGTTAAGAGGAACCCAGGAGCAGGGAGGACAGCACAGAGTTGGCATGTGGGGATGGAGAGCAACCCCGAGAGTTTATTTTATTTTTTTTTTCTGCGTAGGACTGATAATGCAGCATTTCTTTTAAAGCAACATGTACCTGTGCTAGGTGACATTTGTGCTGTTTGCCCAAGGCTTAAAGTCCGTTCAGAAGCTGAGGACCAAGACAGAAAGTAGCAATGAGTACAGTCTCCTGGGGTGTCAAAATCCCCCACACAGGCAGAACATGCAGAAGCAACAACTCGTGGCTGTGCTTTCACCCACACAGGGAACCGAAAGCCAGAGCACAGAAGGAAAACCATTGCCTTTTCCCATAAAGCAAAACTTTCAGAGAAAAGACAAAGCCCATTTTCCAAATTCCCATTTGGTTCCAGCAATTACTCACAAGCAGTTACATTTGCTCGTGACTCAGTCTGAGATCTCAATTCAGAGCTGAAACCTCACCGAGGAGCCGGGCATGTTCTGACGGATGGGAAGAGCTGAGTAAACCTGAACAAATTCTTTAAAGTTAGTCGACTTCCTTAAAGCTTTGCTTCGTAGCAGGCTTTTCTACACCGTGACGAATCTCAATTACATTCCTTGGTGCTGTCCCTTTGTTCCCCAGCGCAGCTACTCAAACACCACGCGCCCCAAAACGCAAGGGTTCCTTTTGAAGCACTGCCAGGCTGCGGGCAACTGCGACCACATCCTTCTGCACAGGTAAAGAACAAGTTTGATGAAGGTGCCTCGCCTTCCTCGAAATGGGCTGCATGTAAAGCACCTGCATCACCCCCCCAGAGGGATTTTCTGCAACCGAAGTTGCTCTTCTGCCACAGGTTACTCATCGGGTCTAAATTCTCAGCAGCAGGGTGCAAGTGCATCCAGGCACTGAGAAAATACTCAGAAATTATTTATGTAAATAGTTTATTTGGGCATTTACAGTAAAACCTGGCCTGGAGAGTGTAAATGGAGTCCCAGTTTCATGCCACTCTTACAACAGTACTGTAAATCTAGTCATGGTATTTTTTATTTCAAGCGCAGGAATTATACACCCAGCTGACCTTGCACTGGCACAGGAGGGAAGGAAGCTTTCCAGACCTCCTGTTTGCAAAGCAATAAAATATAACAGGGCTCAGAGATCAGAGGGAAAATAAACAGATCCTTTCGCTCAACCTCCTCCAACTCCCCCTTTTTTCCCCATCCCCAGCTTATATTTAGCTCAGGCTCCTCCATGCCCATGGAAGAGCTGCCCTGGGAGCAAGGGAGGCAGGGCATCATGGCCAGGCTCCCTGAGAACCTCCTCAGAACAGAAAATTGACAGACCTGCTCAGCAGAGCAGAGGGAAACAGCAGCTCTCAAGAGAAAAATAAAGATGAGATGGGCAGTCAGGCCCATCAGGGTCATTCAGCATTTGTTTTTTAACCTGGTTCTGCTCATCTGAACCTTGCACAGCCTGGGGTTGAGATGCAAGGAACAAAAAATAGATCTGTGTATGCACATTAATAAGTTGTCTGAAGTGAACACGTGCTTAGAGCTCATCTTATTCCCAGGGAAAGCCACTGATGTGCACTGATCCCAAGTTAAAACCTCACCCAGCTCCCTCCTCACACTCACATCAGCTCTGTTGATTACCCTGACCCACATAGACCCTCCTCAAAGCACCCTGAAGGGGTTGGTCCTGCAGGACTGCGTGCTTGCATGACTGTTTTAGAGCTGAAGTGTTTTGGATGCCTAATTCTTACCCATCCTAACAGGCCCAAGTACTAGAAAACTCTCACAAAAAGGTAACTGACTGCTCTGCATACTCAAGATGTGGACTCAATGGGACAGTCGCTGTGTCCACAGCCCATCCTCTGTTGGTAACACAGAGGGGACACAGACTGGCAAACTGAGCATCCCCCCCGTGACACTACAGTGACTGCTTGGGACAAACAGCCACTGCCACATCCTGCTGCTGAGTAACTCAATCAGCTGTACCCTGGCCAGGTATAGCCACCTTAGAGGTCTTCTGAAGTAGCCCAGTAGCTTCTGTGGTGTTGGGAAACATGATATGACACCTATGCCAAGCCTTCACTGCAGCAGAAGCCACCTCTTCTCTCCATTTATGCCTTGCCAGCAGGGAGAAGGTGGGATCCTGGTGCAGCCCCACCTGCATGGTGCAGAGTGTTGCTTGGAGACTGGTGCATGGAGGTGCTTTTTACTCACATTTCCAGCCTCTGTGTTTTTAAAGCCAGGCTGCTTATTAGCAATGCACAGCAACACCGAGCAATAGCCTTGTCCTGCAGAGTTACTCTCTTAATCAAATGCAGCTTCACAGAGCCACGTTGATCTAATTGTTCAATGTCCAGGTTCCCTGCCTTCGCAGAGATAAATACTCCGAGGAGCTGCATTTTGACTGGCATCCAAAACTCACCGCTGGCTGCTGGGATTGTGATTTATTGCTGCTGCTAACAATCAATCCTAAGGCATTTGAACCAAGAGTCAGGATTGCACGAGGGGAGAACAAACACCCACCAGGAGCTGACAACTAATGGAGCCCGACCAGCAGTCAATGCTCTCCCACATTTCTGCATTGCAAACCCCACTCTGAGTGTGTGGAGTGCTTCATGTCATCTCTCCTCTGCCTAGTCCAGAGCCATCAGTCTGGTCAGCCAGAGCTCTAAATTTCATTTCTGCACTTTTCAGTCTTACCTGACAACAGGCTCTCCATGCGCAGGTACGGGGAGGAAGCTCAGAAGCAGTGCAGCCACCAACCAACCTGATCTGCTGGGCAACACAGGGGTGCTCTCCAGCAAGCCCCACTCACTCTGAGAGCAGCAGGTCATATTCCCCAGGGAGAAGGGAGACAGGGAGGAGGCCCTGGAGCTGCCATGATCAATGTACTTCCAGCCACAGAGGAAGAGAAAGCACACATACAGCTCTGGCAGCATGTGGCTCCAGGACAGCCTGAAAGCCAGTTTTGGGTACCCTTAAAAATGTCATAAATCCCCATCTCACCTTAAAAAGAGGTGGCTGCTGTTTCAGGTTTATCTTTTCTTTGCATCACCCAGGCAGCTTCAGAAACCTGGGACATCACGAAATCAAAACCCAGTCCTTCCTCATGCAGCTGCAGAAGGTGGTCAGGAAACATCCTCTGCAAAAACTCCTATAGCTCCTACTCAGCAGCAGAGCAGAAAAAAACCCAGAGCAAACCATCACCCTCCCTGCAGCTGCTTAAATTTGCCTCCTGGGCCATGGCAAGATTGTTCCGACCTGGGACA
>VZRE01014181.1:584500-603003 GCA_013396775.1 Cephalopterus ornatus
CCCCCCCGCGCCAACAACCCCAGGCATGATAAAGCCACAATTTCCCCCAAACCCTGAGATTAGTTTACAATTCATGATCAAAACAAACAAACAAAGGTTCTTCCCATATGCTGGTGATACTCTGAGCGTACACAGTTCACCCCAGACACTTTTGCCTTAGGGACCAAAATATTTAAATATTGCTAATATTCACATATAGCAACATCCCTCTGGCAGGCAGGGCTGGAGGAAAACAGCCAGAAGGCTTGTAATTATAACCTGGAATAGCTGGCACTTCTCAGTTCCTTGCAGGTGAATCTTCAGTTCTGGCACTAGCAAGTCAGGCACAGGCAGAAGTATTTACCACCAGTGGAAAAAAAAATGCCAAGGGAAAAAGAACCCCCTTTTTTCCCTTTAAGTGTCCCACTCAAAGCCTATGCAGCAGAGCCCTCCAGGTGAGCAAGCCACACACCTTCCTGCTATGAGAACATGTATTTCTCTAATGGTGGGGGGTCCAGGCAGCCCAACACCCTGCGAAAAGCTGCAGTGGTACCACAACACCACAGGCACCTTCCCTAATAAAGTCAGAGGGGATTTTGCCTGTCTGATCCTCCCTGGACCTCATCCAGCTGTGAAGCACATCTGGCCTCATCCCAGGATGCAACACACAAGGGAGCAGGTTGCTGCATTCCCTTGCAGCCATGGCAGCATCCCCAATGCCCCTCCTGACAGTGCCAGGGTGTCCTCAAGGGCAGTGCCAGACCCCAGCGCTGTGACAGGAGCCTCAACACCCCCCTGCAACATGCACTGACTGCACAAAACACAGCACCAGAACTGCTAAAATCTGCAGAGAAACCACCCATTATATCCCCCTACCCTCCCTTTTTCTTATTTTCCCCAGCTTTGGAATATATTTTCTCCCGTGGTATCGCACATGGTATCAGATATGGACAGAATCCATCAGGTTCCTGTTTTTCAAGCTCAGCTCTGCACATAAACCTCAAGGCAGTCCTGGTGCCAGTGCAAGGAAAACAGTGATTTATATGGAAATGAGATGGCCCAGATTCTTTCCCCTTCTTGGTATTTTTTAGGAGCACCTCTTCGGAGCAGAGGTTAAGTGCCACAATATCCAATACCAGCACCTTCCCTGGCCACAGCTGAGGAATGTGCTGGCTGAGCAACGGCCCTTCTCCATGTTTCCTACAGACCTTGAGATTCCAACATGCAACTGTTTACACAGGCATCGACTGTTTAGTCTGGTCCATTTTACATGGATTTCTTGCCTCCAGGGATAGGCTCCAGTCAAATTCCCCCAGCAGCTAAAAGATCCAAGAGGAACTGCATCTGCCACAGACCAAATTCTTGCCTCTGACTCCCTGCTCAGCCATGGCACTGACACCAAAGGGCACAGGGAGGATTGCCAGTGCCATCACATGCAGTGCCAGCTCTTCACCTCATCCCAAAGGACACCAAAGCAGCAGGCAGGAGCGGGAAGCACTCGGAAAATTGTGTTTACTTTGCCATGCCCCCGTGGCAGACTTCCTGAGCAGTGAGTACCCCGCTGCCTTCTGCTAGATGTTTTATATTTAACTTGGCAGTGGGCAGTGCCATGGCAATATCCCATCTGCTTCCCCCTTTCCTGGGAGTGATGTCAGCCAGTGCCCACGAGGGCGGCTGCGTCCTGCCGTGGGGAGCATTGCCGTGCTCAGCTGGGACATCCCCCCGTGGCAGGCAAGTGGGAGGGCACCTACACAACATCCCCTACCCCTAAGTAGCCTAAGTCTGCACCCATATCCCTGCCAGGTGCTTGGAAGAAAAGCTCTGGCTCACACGCCAACCGATCTGTTTGTACAGATGAGGTCCAGGAACGATGCTCTGGGCAACATGGATGCAAGGGCAGCAAACCAGCACAAACAGCACGAAAATGGGACCCTCAGAGATACAAGGAGCAGAGAGAAGATCTGTTTTCTATAGGGGCTGGATCTCTGCAGCTGTTATTAACCACCTCTCCCAGGACTCCAGAGCCTGACACAGACACACTCACTTGCCGCTCGCCACCACCGACACACTACCACGAATCCACCTGGGGAACGGTTCAGCTCTCCTAAAAACCCCATAGCAGGGTTAAAATTGCTGGAAATCAGTAGTCAGAGGAGGGGAAAGCCTCAGGGACAGAACACATACATGCTTTTAGCCTTCACTTTGGCCCAGGGATGGCTCCACAGCCCCACCAAACCAGGCAAAATGGTGCTGCACCAGCAGGAGGGTCACCGCTGGAACCCTTGTCCTTGGGGTTCTCCTCCCTCACCTCTGATTTTCAGAACATTTAGGACTTGAATCCATCTCAACAATGAACAGTCTAGAAAGCCACGGTTTTCTGAAATGAAAGCTGAGATTCTGCTGTCTGGTAAGCAATAGAGCTGTAAAAGCCTCCGCAAGTATTCCAGGACTTGCTGCAGAACCTAAAATTACTTTTTAATTTCTTTTTAGAGAAATCAATCTTCCACTTTTATAGAACTGCTTGTTTTAGTAATGTCAGAGAATTTTCTCTGTAAAGCTGCATGGTGCAAATTAAGCTCCTGAGCCTTCATAGGGACTCATATTTTCCATTTTGGGGGACAAAGGTATGCTGGGAAACTGCACTTAAACCACTTTTTCCTGGGGGAGTGGGATACCACTGTTCCAAAGGTGCAGGGACAGTATCATTCTTATTGCAGAAAAAAAGGTTTTCAGCAGCATTTCTGAAATATTCTTAGCTCTGGAAAAATAAAGTTACTTGTCATGAGGAGACAGAGTTTGAGTACAGCGAGAACAGTGGTGGAGAAACTCATGAGGTAATACAAGAACTGCTTGCCAGCAAGAACCGCATTAAAAAAAAAACCTTTAGGGAAATTAATTTCTCCTTCAGCTGTAATTTTTGAGCTTCAGCAACAAAAAAGGACAACTCCGGCAGACCGAGCATCCTCCTGACCAGAGGATGAACTGCTTTAATATTTCAGAAGATGAGAAGTGTGAATGCAGCTCCAGTGCCCGTCTGCGGTCACAACACCAAAATGAAGTTTGGGATTTAAAAAGCCCAACACCAGTTCAGCGCAAGTTTAATGGATTACATAAAAACCAGTATCCAGCCCTGAGTGGCCTCTGCCTGCCAACACCAGGCCCTCCTTCAGACTGGAGCTGTTTTCGGCTAAAAGACACACTGTGCTGAGCCTGAAAGGTGCTGCCTTTAAGATCTTTATCACGCTGGATCCCACTATAATGAGATTCCCACTCATTAGCACACGAGGGGCTTCTCCATCCCATCAGGAAGGTGCCTGAGCCACAGGGAACCTCTGCTGCCACTCCAACAATGCTGTACACACAGCATGGACAGGGCAGGGAGATGGGGAACAGTTCTAAAGAGGGGAAAAAACCCGCTAAAATTCCACATTCCTGTTTCTCTCCTTGAAGACTCCACATCCTCACTGAGGTCAAGCAGAGGCACAGAGGTAAAACTCTGCTGTAAAGCCATTAAATCGCTGATGTGTCTGAAAGCTGAGTAAATAACAGAGCTGGGCCAAACCCTGGCTGAAAATGTTGGCCTGGTAAAATTCAAAAAATTAGAAAGAAAAAAAAGAATAAAAGGAAAAAATAATTATTTTTTAAAACAGTCCATTTTTCATTCAACCTGAAATTTCTGGTGAATCTCCATGTGATTTTCTCTTCCCTTTACACCTTATCCTTCTTTCATCTTTTTAAAGAAAATAAAAACAGGCCACTTAAGAAAACAGAAATTAGTATATTAAAATAAAGAGGGCTTGATGTGAAATTTGCTTTGAAAACGTAAAACGAAACATTTGGCATTGTTCAAGTAAAACATTCTGGGCACAAGAAAACGCTAAAAAAATCTGAAAACGGGAAAACAATGTTTCTGCTATTTTTAATAACTCGTGTGCTCGGGTGCCCACACTTTGCTACTGCTGGATGTGCACGGGATGGTAAGAGGAACGTAAGATTTCTGTGACCCCCAGAGAAGCCAGGATGCCTGCAGGGAGTTTAGCTCTGACCCCCAAAGGAGGGAGGTGTCTGAGTGATCTCCACCCTCCCACCAGCTGGTTTAATGTGGGATCAGGTGGGATCAAGCATTCCCAGCACTTGGATCCCGCTGCAGCGGGACAGACAACCCTGAGCTGGGCTCACAGCCGTGCTCTCTGCAGATGTGCTTCACAGCCCACGGGATGAAGGGTGGGTTGACTGAGCCTGGGGTTTGCACAGCTCTCCTTCCCAAGGGGAATCTTCCTCCATCGGCACAAAGCAACTGATAAGGGACCTTCGTCTGCTGTGTGTGGTGTGTGACAACACGAGCAGCTACGAGGGACAGCCCTGGGCAGCCTTCAACTGCACTGCACTGCAGGCTAGTTCAGTGAAAGATGTTAGGTATCTCCCTCAGGAAAAAAAAAAGTGGGAAAATAGAAGAAAACAAAAAAGCAAGCAATCCCAGTATTTGATCACTTTTCTGCAGTGAGTATGGATTTGATTCAAGAGAGCACTGCCCCACGCAGACCACCCCACAGCAGCCTGCCCTGGGACCCTGTAAAGGAGGGGGTGTGGAGCAATGACCTATTGTTTAAAGAGCTCTAAGATCATTCAGGGTGAAGGCTAAAAAATAAAAAAAATATCAGTACAGGATACCCCTGTGCTGAAGACAGAGCCAGGGAGGCAGCTGTGAATTAAACACTGCCCTCCAAGAAAATGTGATGTCTTTTCTCTGTACATCCTCCTAAGTCTCTCTGAGCCACTGCATTTGAGAAAACTGCATGAACCAATATCTGCCTCGAGGCTGGAGAGGTTTCCCCTCTAATCCCTGTCAGAGGTACAATTAACATGTTTCTCCTCAGGCTTTTATAAGGCAGGGAGCCTGGGTTACAGAGAACCACTCGTGCACCCCCTTGGAGAGATTTCTGCTTGTCTGGCTGACAAGTGTTTTCTGGCCCTTCTACCACCAGCAGTGGTGAAAACTGGAGCAAGTCTGTCAGGATTTCCTATTCTCTACAAGGTAGGCAATACATTTTTATATAGTCATTTGAGACGTACAGGAGTCAAAGAACTCAATAGCTTGGGGCTGCTAAAACAAGGCATATGAACTCCAACCAGCTGAGGGTATGTGGTGGTTTCAGGAACAGGACGTGCCAAGAACAGCCTTGTGCAGTTACTTTACCGATGTAAAATCCGAATTGCAAGGCTCAGGGCAAAAGCAGATGCTATGGCTGTCCGTAATTTAGCACATACAGAACCCTAAAGAGCCAGAGCCACCCCTGAAAGGCTCCCCCACCCACAATAACTGAGAGACAGGTGATGCCAAGGCCAAACATGGTCTGGCATTGGCGGTTGGAAGAGCAGGGTGTGACTTACTGATGAGAGGTTCTCGTCTCGCCGCCTGCCCTGGCTGTGCCGGCTGATGAAGGATCGCGCAGAGAGTTTGTAGTGGTTCAGCAGACACGTGATCACCACCACCATCACCATCATCACCACCACGATTATGATTATCTGTACAAACTCCAACTCCGCTGCAAGAGAGACAGATAGACAGACTTTGAGCCATCAGGAAAAGCAACATGTCACTGAGCACAAGAACAAATAATGTGGCTGAGATGTGATGTCTCTGCTCATCCTTCCCCTTAAAGCTCTTACACGTGCCTACGTGGGCTCTGTGTGCTTTGAGCACAGCTACTTAATAAAAACCTCATTAATTCACTTTTTCAGTGTCACAGAAGAATCTCTAGGAGGTATCTTTAAGATCTACAAAGCAGTGTTTCCAGGCTCCCAACACAGACCAGACTTCCCAAAGCCCTCCTGGCTGCAGCACGCTTGACATCCCCACTGCCAGGTACAAAACCAGGAGCATCCCAGTGCCCTCACTCAGGGCCACATAGCCATGAACCGGCATAATTCATCCTAATGAAACCATTTAGCTGAATGCAAGCTAAATATCTGCAATTCTCTCCCCATCACCACCACTCCTTCCTCCAGGGAGGACCGGACTGGAGTCCTCCTTGGCACATCCCTGTACTAGGTACACGTCCCCTCTGTCAGGGGCATCACAGTGGGAGCCCAGGGGATGGCACAGCACAGCAGGCACTGGCAGCCCCCCTCTCTCCAATGCTGCCCATCCGTCACAGGAAGCAGGCGGGGAGACCTCCTGCTTTTCGGTGAGACGCCAGATGGGTGCAAGGCGTCTGCCCATGGGGGCCACATCCCAGAGCTCCAGACATCCCTCGGCTCAGGGCTCGGCCACCTGACAGTGGCAGCTTGAGTGGCTTGAACTGGCATAAAGGAAAGCTGCCAAAAACCCTCCAAACAAACAAGAATAAGCAAACAACAGACTACCCAGTTAACTCTGCAGACACTTGGCAGGAGGCAGTAAGAAGCCATTCCTAAAATTTCCTAAGGAAATAACTCCTCACACCTCTCTGAGGCTTAGGAAAATTGAGTACAGGAGGCAAACGTAGCACTCCTTGGGTCATTATTTCCATGCATTCAGCAGCCAGGGAATACCTGCCATCCCCAAACCACTCAGCCACTCCCCCCCAAGCCCCCTCATGCCAACAGTGCCCAGGGCTGGGCAGCAGCAACTCCACTACCCAACATAAAGGACCAGCAACATTTAATAGTTCTGGGGATTTACACTTTGTTTGCTTCTCAGTGGGGACAGCTATAAAATCCAGTTTAGGAAAGCTGTGCCCTAAGCTATCATGGAGGCTGCCATCTGTATTTAATCTATACAGACACACACATTTATACTTGTATATATATGGCAAGGCCCAGGAGACCTCCAAGGGCAGCATCACACCACTCACACCAGCTGGGGGGGCTTCTGCTGAGTCAGGCAAATTTTTTTTTTTTTTTTTTTTTTAACGGAAAGTTTTCTCCTGACAGGTGGCATTTGAGTGCCAGTAAAAGCAAATAAATGTCAAGAAAACAGTCCAGGTGGTGAGTGCTGCCAGTTACCTTGGAGCTCTTTCTACTAAACAGCAGCTATTTCTGCCACTGCCCACCACCTGCAGAAAGCAGAATTACGCCTTGAAAGCAGGAGCCTTATCTGGCACTTCGAGTTAGATGTATGAAGGACTTGGAGCACCCCTAAAACGTAGCTCCTCTACACCAGAAGGATGCACATGGGGTGGGAAGAGAGGGATTAAAAGCCAAACGTTGCAAAGGAGTTTTGCCTTTCAGCTGTAGGCATCGTAAAGGATAAGCTCCGGGCCTTTCACAGCAACCCCAGCAAGGTGCCCGACGCCACTGTGAGAAGAAGAGCATGGATAAAAACCCCCATATTTCCAACTATTTGATCCAGCCCCAAAGCAGCACAGCTCACCCTTGGGAATGAGATAGGCGACTGGACCCAAGAGCTGCCACTGGTGCCTTGTGCTGGAGGAGCTGGCTCAAAGAGGAGCTCATTGCTTCTAAACACAACTCACATGCTGCAGAGCAGCCGCCCAGCCTGGGTGCAGAGCCCATTTTTTTTCAGAATTCATTATGGAAAAGAAAAAAACTAAACAAAAAAAAAAACCAACAAACAAAAAAAAAAAAACCAAAACCAACCAAACAAACAAACAAAAAACCAAAAACAAAAACAAAAAACAAACAAACAAACAAACAAAAAACAACAAAAAAAAAAAACAACCCAGAAGCTTTTAGGAAGATGAGTCACTTCAGCCTCAAATGCACCATGTGCTTTGGCCACAGTAAGAAAACACAAGAAAAAATATAAATGGAGCCAGTGATGGAAAACTTCCTTTTCTGTTAAAAAAGGCATTTCTGAAGAAAAACAAGACCGAAGTAGTTGTAAAGGAAAGTTCCTTTCCTAGGACGAGAAGTCCCTTAAATGAACCAAAACTTGCTAAATTGGTCCTGGTACTTTGGTGACCCAGGTGAAGTTTTGGCCATCAGGAAGTGCTGTCCTAATTCCTTCCTAGGAAGGAACACACACAAGATGTGTCACTTACAAGTGACCTAAACCAGGATCCCCACACACACGTACAGACAGAGAGACACAGAACCAGCAGAGCCTGAAGCAGAAGAAAGAGTGGAAAGTCCATCAGGGTTTGGGACAACACGCCTGCGTCTCATCCATCCCCATTCAGCCTTCAGTGCTCTGGGACTCCTGTAATTGGAGTATTACAAAACACTTGCCAACAGGTGCAACAGGAAGGCACAGGATGAGTACCAGAACAAAGGAGACTCCGCTTTCCAGCAGGGATGTTCCTCCTGCCCCAAGTCTCTACCAAGCCCAGGCTGTGAGGAGCAGCCCAGCCTCGCCATGCCCAGGAGCAAACCCATCCCATATGCAGAGATGAGCTTTAATCCCAAGAACACTCATGTTGCCCAATCTGGCCTTTGGAAAAAATAAAAGTCAAACCAAACCAAAAAAAGGCCCACACACTCAATTTGTGCTTTTCAAGTTTCAAGAGACTCATTCCCACTCGAGGCACCAAAGTTTCTGCCAACTCTCCCTCTGTTTTAACTTGTCTTCATGGGCTTCATTTGCAGAAGGGAAAAACAAACCCAACACACTGAAAAGCTGGATATGCTCAGTAAGATTTTATCCAAGCAGCTCAGTCAAACTAATGAAGAAAGATCATTAAAAACCCAAAGTTTGAGTTAATACATTATTATACAAGTGCAATTCAGCTGCTATGCTAATAAAAAGCCTTTGGGGAATGAAAAACAAGCCAAACTGCAAAGCACATAATTTATAATTCTACTGGTATTCTTAAAAACACACACACAACAAAACAAGAAAAAAAATACTCAACACATTTTGTATTTGGCTTCCTAATCATTGTCACTTTTCAATTAGAAGAGACCTCATTCCATTTCTCTCTGTAATTTTCCCCAGGGGAAGTGTTATAAATGCACTAGGCTTTACAAGATGGGCATATTCCGCCTCCAAATGCAAAGCAAGGTCACACTAATTTAATTTTGCATAATTTTTATTCCAGAATACGTTTCAAACTAACAGGTTCAGACATCACATTTAAGTGACACAACCTGCTTTTCCGTATTTTCTGTCTAGACGCGGCAGCTCCGGGAGCCGGTCACTGTGCGTGCAACCGTTTTGCAACTAAGCAGTTTTCCCCCCAGATTCTCACCATCCCGAAAGCTGGGTGTTCGTGATCAAGTAAAATCTCTTGTCACGTCCCATTTTTCACGTTCACTGCTCGCTTGCCACTTCCAAGCACGTGTGGCCCTGAGCAAGGGTTTCACAGAGGATTATAGGGATACGTTAATCAGTGATCGGAAACTCCGCTGCTTCCCAAAGCCTGCTCTCCTTCCTGCTCAGAGGTGTATCTAGGAGGCAGCTCATGTCCTTGCTGCCCACCCCCTGGCCACCAAGACCATAATGCCCTAAAGAGCTCGGAATTTATGCAAGTAGAGCCGATGTGGGGGCTCCTCACTGGCCCAATCCCACTCGTCCCACTGAGGACCATGCTCACTGCTCGACACAAGCAGCTGCAGGAAGGTGCATCTCTGAGCTTCCTCGAGTGCCTATAAACAAAATACCTGGCACCCAGAGGTTTAAAATTCATTAATATTTTTACAAGGAGGGTGATTTGAGTCAACGGTGACTCTGGGAGTGCCGAGCCTCTGCACACCCTCACGGCTCACGAGGGCTGCAGGGGAGGTGAGGCTGGGACACACTTTAAATGCATTGCCTTACCTTTTACAGCTACACTACAGTTCATAAAATGCTTACTATAAACTTTATTAATGCTCTTCCTTCCACACAGGCTATCTCTGAGGAAGACAAACGCTCTAAACCACCGGCAAGTATAAAGGAGAAGAAAAAAACCCCAAACCTGTATTTTGCTGCACTCATTCTGCAGCTATTACTTACAGGTGGACAGAACAGCTTTCAGACAAGGGCCTCAGCCAAGATGACCTTTGTAGTCAGCCAGGTATAACACCTACCTGCAGGTCAAACCAGCTATCCATAAGATTCAATTACCATTTCTGTATATACTGGAATGATGAGAAGTGAAGTTACTCAGGAGATAACAGCTAAGCTGAACAAATGTAGTTGCACTAGCCACAATTCCAAAGAAAAAAACCAACAACTTTAAAAAAACCCAATTCCAGTCATCATAAATGCTGTGGTGCACCATGCTAAAAGCCAGGTCAGTTTTGCTGAGACAAAATTAAAGCCAGCAGAGAATCTCCTGCGGAATACTTTGCTTCTCCTTTCACTTCCTCTGGGTATTTTTGCCACTAAAAATCCCTTAGTTGTGACTTGAAACACTGCCGGGACAGTTCAAGTATGATAAGTCTGATCACAAGCTCACACAGACTATCCAAAACACGCTCTTAAGGGTGTGGAGAAACAACTCCTGCTGCTGATTTCATCTTCTGGTGGACATCAGCTCGTGTGAGGCAATCCAGGCAGGGTGAGATACCTCCCGAACAAGCCTCGCTGTTCAAAGTTAATGAGCCAGCATTTAATTTTTATTCAGGATGGATGGAATATGCACCTCAGCTTCTGGACATTCCCAAGACAGTCCCTCAGCATCAGAGCCCCACTATCGCTTGTTTCCTCAGCATTCTTTGGAAAAATACATCTAAACCTGTGTTTTGAGCTCGCTCTGTGTGCCTGACAGAGAGGAGAGCTGGTAACAGCGCCTGGCAAAGCCTTCACTGGGCCTTGGGCTGGGCACAGACCCTCCTCCACAGGGCAACTTCCAACAGTGCCCCAGCATCTGCAATAGCACGGGTCACAGCAAAGGGAGAAAATGGGCTTGAAATGAAAGCTTTCCCCTAATCTAGAAACTGATACCAATCTGGGCAGCAGAAAAATCCAAAAGGAAGTGAGTAAATCAGGGAGACTAAAAAGGGACTGAGAATAACGTAGATTTTGCCATTTTAGAAGTTTCAGAGAACTGTGGAAACAGCATTTCCCCCTGAATCACTGTGTGCCATCACTGCCACTGTACATAAGAATTATTTTTAATTAAATGTCACTTATGCACCCAGAGAAACATCCTGTAAGTGCCTAATGCAAGGAGCCAAGGAACACTGAATGTACCGAGCCTCCCTGCACCTCTGATCTTCACTTTCTCCAACACATTTCCAACAACTTTTACACCACAGCTCAATGGGGCAGTGTTGTACAGAGATCCCTCCTGCTGCTGCCTGACAAGCCTCAATAAAACAGGCACAAACAGACTGAGGCTTTTCTAACTTTCCTGTTGAAGGACAAAGAGATGTCATCAAGCCTGGTACAAACCTGGGCTGCACCTCTTTAGTCTCCAGAAGACACAGGCTCTGGATGACTTCTCACGGCAGGTCACATGAGCTCCCTGCCCCCGTCCTGCCCTGCAGCCCTTCTGCCCGCCCCAGCTACGGTTTCGGAGCAAGGCTTTGCCCACAGTGGTGGTACATCACAGCCTCCCTCCCTCCCTGGATGACGAGGCCATAGCCTATGGATGGAGTCAATGCACGGATACACAGTGGGGAATGATGTAATTCAGGTTCCTGGGAAGCCAAAGAGGGCAAGCAGCTGGAGCAAAGCCTGGCATGGGAGATGCACCACGGGGAGGCAGAGGAGTGCTCACCCTGACCCTGGCACTGAGATCAGCTGCCAAGTGTTAAACCCAGACTCCCAGCCCAGCCACTGCAGAGGGACAAAGTCTTTCCCTGGGTCACTCAGCCCAGGAACAAGACCAGCTCTGACTCAGCCTCACCGAGGAACTTGGTCCCTCCTGGGACTGCAGAAGGAGCTCAGCCCTCAGTGCAGGCACGAAGCCGAAGAGATCACCCGCAACAGGACATGATTACTGGGCACAAACCTATAGGTGTGACCAGGGAACCCTCAGCACAGGGCCCTTGGGCGTGTGGGGTGGCAGCAGGATGCCCATCAGCACCGTGCATAGAGCTCAGGGAGGCTTAGAAAAGGAAAAGCATCTCTCTGCCTGCCCCCAGAGCCCTTGCTCCAACTGTAAAGCAGCACTTTCTGCTCCTTGGTGCCCGTGGTTATTTACAGAGCCTGGTTCACCGAGTGACTCAGCACTGTGAGTCAACAGATTCCAGCCAAGAGCCTGCAGCGACATGGAGTGGGGCATCTCAGTGGGGACCATCCAGCAGCAGCACCCGGTGAGCAGCACCAGCCTCTGGCACAGCCCCAAGGGACTGGAGACAGTCAGGTCACGGCTGGTCCTGAAGCTCCTGAAATCTGTAAATGAATTGCTGCCTGTTGGCTAAATATGGGGACACTGTAATGTCACACTGCATGTCCCACCTTCTTCCAAAATCCTTGGGGATTTAGGGTAAGTTCAACTGACTGCAACACTGTCCTCCATGCACCCCCATCACACTCCAGAAAAGAAAGTCTCTACACACACAGAGAATCTTTCCAGACATGGCAAAATTATCTGGATCAATTAATGAAAAGTGTTCACAAACCTGCAGCGAGCACTTTCATCCCCGATTTTCCATTAACACCTCTGATACCCACATAGTTGCCCTGGCTGCGTGACTCAGAGCAAGACACAGGAGAGATGTGCACAGTCCTGACTGCAGTTCCCTCTCCTCCCAATTTTCTCATCTTTTCATCCACCCCCACCCTTGGGCATCTCCTGTTTGAAGAAGTTCCTCATAGCCCTTGATGGCAGCACTTTAGTTACGTCAAAAAAAGCACATAGAAAACATAAATAAGGGTACAGCTGGTTATTGACTGGGCATGTGCAGATGAAGACACACAAGAGAGATACGAAGGTGGTGGGGAGAAATCAGTCCAAATCAGACTGGTACCTGCATTAATTTGAAGCTTGGAGCTGAAGAGCAACCATGCAGCCTTCCTCCCTGCCCATGACTCCCCAAATCCTGCACTTACAATGCTTGTGGGGCACCCAGCAAGGATGCTCGAGGATTTCAGCCAAGAACAGTTTCAGGCTAGTAACCTTAAAGGCTTCTCATCTTTGCACTTGTGCAGTTCCTCAAAGTGAAAAACAAGTCTTGAATAGGGTCAGGCCAAGGTCCCCTTCTCCCAGCACCAGCGTCTATCAGCACCCAAAACCTGGGCTGCTTCGTTAGCACCCTTTAGCAAATATCCTCAGCTGCTGGTCCAGAGGTCCCTGCCTGCTCCCCTACCCACCAGGGGGCTTTGACAGGCAGATGAAGGACATGACCCAGCATTTTCTCCAACAGACCTGGGCTGCCGCCTTCGCACGAAACTCATTGCCGGTGGGTAGGCAGAGACACTGCCCTAAACTAGAAGTGATGGGTCTGACTTTCAGCCATTCTCAGCACCCACATCTCCGGCTGAAGGCAGCAGCAAGGGCAGGGGCTTGGGCAACAGCAGGCTGCAGAGGAGGAGGAGACACTCTTATCCATTCTGTCAGCTACTTGACAGCCCAACTCGCTCCCCTCCCCAGTCTTCACTGACATTTCAGAGCACCACAGCTCCAGTGGTGCCCAGAGGCACCCTCAAAAACAAGGAGACATGCAAGGACAGCCCTTGCCATGAACAGCTGGGAGCCTACCGCTACCTTGCACGCCCCAATAATTAGGGCACAAAACAAGTCCTAATCGCTGCTGGAGAATGAAAGCTGAGAATACCCCATACCACCTTGCCTTACACACACCAACACACTGATTTTTGCAAGCAGAGAACCAGAAAGGCCAGTGCTGATGTTACTGAACCAGTGTGCAGCAGGCCTGGACCAAAGTGAGCTCCACAGAGCTGACCTGAGGTCTGTCCAGTCCTTGTGCTCAGTTTAGAGCCCTGCCTGCCCCAAGAGCTTGCATTTTTGCCTGCCAGCTGCAAGCATACTTGTGGAGAACAGAGGATAGATGTTACAGCAAAATCTGGGCACACTCTGGAGCAGCATGTGGCTCCCTGGAAGGACCTGAGGGTTAAACTCAGCAGAACTGAGTCCAGCAGAGGTGCAGTTGTTATGCCAGATGCTCATCAAAGCCTCTGTGAAAGGATGTGGGTTGAGCAGTGTAGCCAAAGAGTGGACTTCGTTTTTTCTACGCAAAGCTAAAGAATGTGAATTTGAGAAGAGCCATCTGAATCTAGTCACCCTTCTGAGCTATGATCTCAGGAGGGAATAAACTTCCAGCTCCTCAGTGAGTGGCTGCAGGGACTCAGACTCTGCAGCATCCCACCAGAGTGGCAGGAGGGTCAGTCTGGGACCCCTCACCCTTCCTTGTTCATACAGCATGAGGGAAAATACTCTGGCACAGCAGCCACACTGCCCAGTGCAAGCAGCTCTGCCCTGGCACATCCTTCCCAGCCCTGCTTGGAAAAGGGACATGCCCATTATGCTAAATATTACATTTGAACTGCTCTAATTTAAGCAAGAACCAAAACAGCTCCAGGCAACAGCTGGAATCCAAGGGCTGACAGGGAGGGTGCAGCACCGAATGCGGCTCCTGGTTCAGAGTCCATTTCATCCACCAGATGTTGAGCTCCACTCCTTAAAGAGACCAGTGTTCCCCCTCTCAGAGGCTGTGGACAGGGAGGAAGAGATGAAAGAACAAAGAACTTCAGATGGCAGATTACTCACCCTCCCCACTCGTCTGTTAGGTCATCTTAGAAACAATCAGACCAGGCGAAGTCATTACTGCACTATTTTTGTATTAGCATCTGCTGCATTTATCTTCTAATACCTCCATAAAACCAGATACGAAGGGCCCATCAGATTGTCAGCAATTGTGTTTGTTTACAAGGCAGCACGGGAAGTACTGGAGTCAGATACAGAATATGATCTCGATATTGATGTTGGCTCCAACCAGCAGCCCCCTGAAGCTGCAGCAACACTGAGGCATCAAAGAGACCAGGATCGGTCCCGTGCAGGACAGCTGGGAATAGCCTGTTGGATTTGGGCCTGCTCCATGCACCATCAGTACAGCTAACAGCTAAACTGCATTTCCAGACTCAGCATGGTCAGTTCTGAGGTAATGAGCAGAAATGATACAGTGCGAGCCAGTGACGGCAGGCTGAGAGTGGGGAAGGAGGGCAGGGAACAAGTGGGACTCAAGCCAGTTTAGAAAAAATATTCCTGGCAAACAGGTGATGGGGCCCCAAGAAGTCCTGTTTATAGTGCCAATCCTTGGGCTATAACTGTGTTTAATATAGTTCTTTTTCTTCATCTGTCACCTCAGGTAATCAAGCATCACATCCTCTGAGTCAGTGACAAATGATGGCCTCATCCTGCACCCCCACCCCCAATTTTGTTTGTTTTAAAGGAAACGGCCCCATTTCATGCTTAATAGCCACAGAAATATCAGACTGGTTGGGCTTCAGAAAATTTTTTAGTTCTTAAAACACAGCAACAGTCTGGGCCTGTTTTCAAAAGGTGACCTTCCCAAGCTCGCACAGCTTAGTGACAGGGCAGGGAGCATGGCATGCATTCAAGGGCCAGAAAGGCAGGATCAGCACGGTGGAACTCAGCTTTTACACGGAAACGGCAAACGTGAGAGCTGGGTCAGCAGCTCTGTCAGCTGGGACACTTCCCGGCTCCGAGCAGAGACCTGTCAAATGGAGGCTTGTTTAGAGAAACTCCTGAAGACATGAAACAGCTCCCTCAGAGCAATGAGAACTAACAAGGTTCTCTGGGACACCCAGACTCCAAAATCTTGCATACGCCAACCTCTTCTCTCCCTTTTTGTGCCTATTTCTCTCACGCTCCCCTTTTCCAGGGTTTTGAGACGAGGCATTTCACGCACAATGAGCCTGATCCCAGTCTACCGAGATGGCTGGAAGGAGTACATTGCTTTTGAAGTTACTCCCAAGGGTGAGAACAGCTGAACTGGATTAAAAGAATAAAATCATTTTGATTTTGCACTTAAAAGACAGGTAAATTTGCTTGCTCACTAGAAAACGTGGAGCAAGGCTCATGGCCCCCACCAAGCCGAGAATATCCAGGGTATCTCCTGCTCCCCCAGAGGCAGCACAGTGGCATCAGGCCTGGAAGATGTCTGGGATGTGGTGAGGACAGAGCATCACTCCCTCCCCGTGAACACAAGCACCCAGAGAGTGACATAGAAACAAGAGTTTACCATTTGCAATCATAAACAGCCTGAACCAGGAAAAAAAAATCTACCAAATAATGGGTGAAAAAACCCAATATCCAGATCAAACTCTATCAGCTGACCCTAAAAGACCAGGCAGGTTTTATTTGTTGGGGGTATTTCTAACAGCTAGTAAAAATAAACACATTAATAAATAAGTATTTTCATATACCCTGGAAACACTGCTGATCAATATGTGGCTTGCTACTGTAGGGGTTTTTTTTTCCTTCCACCCAGCAGAAACTCATGACAAAGGAAAGCACATCTCATTTATGAACTTAGCTATAAATACTTTTGCTAACTGCCATTTAGGAATTTCATTTCCTGCTTGAGCAAGTCCTGTTGAAAGAGGCAATTACCAAATTTGTTTCTAGTTATAGAAATAGATGTTTGTCGCTGCCCACATCTGTTTCGACAGACAAATTGCCAGACGCGGACGCTCCAAGGAGAGCAAGTGCTCCATCCAGGGAGGGCTTTGCCACCTCTCCAGAAAGCTAACGGCAATTAGGGATGGGGTTTCCGATTCCAGCTTCCTTTCAGCCCTGTCTCCCACTGCAACGGAGCTGCCTCGCACTGACAGGGCACCTGCAGCCTCAGTCAGCCACGGCCACCTGCACCACGTCACACAGTGCTGGAGCCTGATCCCTCCTCCTGCTGCTGCTGCAGAGACACCAAGGAATATGGGATTCACTTGTCACCAGGCCCCCCAAAACAAGGCAACTTTAATTCTGGAGGTCACGAGGACCCGGTGCACTGCACAGAAAGGCAGGGAGCAGCAAAGCATCCCCCTCACCTGCAAAGCGGTGAGTTGGCACAGGCTTTCCAGCTCCACGTGGGACACCTCCAGTGCAACAGCCTGTGGAGATGCGGGTTTATGGCTGCCATCAACAGGGACCACAGCCTCTCCCAGCTGAAAAAATGCTGTATGTACTGGGTTTTACCGGGTCTCCCTCCCCAATGTCCTTCCTTTCCACCTCCCTCCTTCCTGGCTGTCCCCTAGAAAGTTTCCGTATTCTTGGGAAAACCATTTGTTGGTCAATTCCCAACATGCTGAGCCATAGCCCTGTCAGAGCCCACTGTGGGTCAGGTGCCCCAGTATCATCACCCAAACCCCATCACGGCGCTCAGCAAGTCCCGTGAGACCAGCACTCAAGCAGAGGCACCCCAAAAGGGATACAGGGACAGCAGCGGTGCCACAAACACAACACCCATTGACTCTCACCAACACCCGGCTCAGGGATGAGGTGGAGGCGCAGAGAAATCTCAAAGACCCATGAGCTGCAGCCAGGGAACCTCTGCTCCTACAGCATTTCTCCTCTGTGAATGGCTTCCCCCCATCACCTCGCTTGGAACGAGGAACCCGTCAGCCTTTGGGAGCGGTGCTGGGGACCCCATCGTGCCCCAGCCCCGAGGCTGCAGAGCTGCAGCTCCCTGGGGGCTCCAGGACACGCACCCTCGGGCAGCAGTGCCACAGGGGCTGCCCCGGCTCGCAGACGGGTGTCGAAACCCAGATTGAGCAAGTTGGCCAAAGCCACACAGGTCATGACAGGGCTGGAACTGCGACCGGATTTCCTCAGCACGGTCCAGGGCCGAGCAGCGGGAAACGCTCCCTCCTCTGCCGCTTCCTAAGCGCCGTTATCGTCTGCATCACTCTGCAGCTTTTGCTTACCAAAGGAGTGACCTTTGGCAAGGTAAGTTACTCCCATGGAACAAGGACAATCTTAAGTTACAGACATAATTATGCACTGCAGGAAAAAAAAAATACATGCAAAACGCATGCAAATGCCCAGACACGCACACTGCGTCTGGTCACCGCGGGATTCAAGTTCAGCTCTTGAACTGGTCTGAACTGGTCTCCACCACCAAATGGGAGCAAATGCATGGGCACACTCTCACAGAGACGTGAAAAAAAAACTTATATATATATATATATACACACACACCAGAGCGAATGGGGGAGGTGAGTACAACCGCCCCAAATCTGACAAAATTAAAGGTAATAAATTTACTTCCACCTCAGCTGCAGCAACAGCCTGAGAAAGGTTTTAACTCCCACAGCAGATCTGCTGGGAAGTCTGTTTCATTGTGGGGGGCTGCATGCATAGGTTTTAGGGTCCATACAACGAGAAGCCCCATAACATGCAGGGTGTGGGGCCAAGAACAGGGCTGGGCTCCCCTGCCTTCCCCGAGCATCCCAATCTCGGGCTCCCCTGCTCTCCCCCATCATTCCCATCCCGGGCTCCCCTGCTCTCCCCCAGCATCCCAACGCCAGGCTCCCCTGCTTTCCCCCAGCATGCCCATCCCCATCACCATCCCGGGCTCTCCTCCCCATCCCCAAGAATGCCCCATCCCCATTCTGGCCCATCTGTGTCCCTCCTGCCGCCCCATTGTCCCGCTCCGCCGTCCCGTCCCGGCGCAGCCCCAGACACACGGGGGGGCTGCGGGGAGCCGACCCCGGGTCAGCCCCCACAATG
>VZRE01014181.1:603028-626384 GCA_013396775.1 Cephalopterus ornatus
CTTGCCCATCCCGGCCGCTCGCGGCCCGGCGCTCCCCCGGCACCTGCCCGCGGGATGCAGGATCCAGGATACGGGATGCGGGCGGCAGCTGCCCCGCGCCGGGCGTGGGGCGCTCGGGAGGGCGTGATGGGGGCAGAGCACCGAGGGGAGGATTATCCATGGGCACAGCCTGTCCCCTTTTCACTGAATTTAACAATAAAGCAGTAGCCATAGCAACGGGGTTAATTGATGCATCGATTTGCATAACTAAAACTCCCGCACCCATTCAAACCTCGCCGAAATGTTCGTTCTTACACCGGCGGAGCGCCCGTGGCCGGGGACCCGCACCCACACCGGGATACGGGGGTGCGGGGACACCCCTAGCTGTGCCCGCGGCAGTGTGACCCGGGAGCAACCTCCTCCTCACACCTTCATCCCCCCTAAAGCATCAGCATTTGCAAACCAGCACGCCAGAAAGAGCAGGAAAACGGGGGCTGAAGTGTCCTTCAAACAAATAAAACAAGAGGGGGAAAAAGTGATTTTCAGGGATGGAGGGAGTAAAGCGCATTCCGAGGCAGAGGGGGTAAGGAGATAGGGAATGTAAAGGTTTCAGACTATCGTATAACCAGAGGGGGAAATGTCTTCTCACCACAAACATGCATCTGCATGATGTCTAGACAGTCATAAAAAGGGCAATTAAAGTACTGCAGGCTGCAGTAAGCCAATGTCTCCTCTCCCAGTCTAAACAGTTGAAACATACTGTACTAACTTCGAAAAAAAAAATATAGGATACAGAGAAAAAAGACAAGTTTGTGAGGAAAAATGTTTTGAAATTCAGTTTTAAATAAGCCGGTAAATTAATTCAACCTTGTCACATCTTTGCCTTATAACATATCAAATATTCCGCCTGCGTCCTGTCTAGACTGCGATAACAAAGGGCATTTAAAGCCCTGCAAGATGCGCTGACAGAGTAGCCATTTAAAGATGCAGTATTGCTTTCTCCATCTAAAACGATTTGTCAGATGGAGTTAAAATGAAAATGATAAGTAATCACTCTGGTTCACAACCATTTCAAAAGAAAAAAACCACAAAAACCCCACAGCTCATAGATATAAATCCCACTAAAATCATTCCAATGTATCATTCCAGTGGGATTTGTCTGGCTTCTTTTTTTATGGCATTTGCTTTTATTTATTTATTTATTTTATTAATCTGAGATGTCAGTAGCTTTCTGCAGCACATGCATTTCTAAATACAAGTGTATTAAGTTTGAAAAAGCCAGCTCCAAGTTTTAACTGTTTTACTGGCATAAAATGGTAACTCGTGGAGAGACACTATCGTAACCCCAGGGGTTAAATAAAAACAAAAAATTTCTTTTCAATGCTATTTAAAAACAAAAGAACAAACTATATCACATGAGAAAAACTGGCCAGTTTCCATCACTGACACAGTTCAGCCTGGTTAGTCCCTGTCCTCAGGAAAGCAAGAGAGAAAGGAAGGTTAAAGCAAACTATGTGGGTGTGCACAGCATTGTTTTTTTTTTTAACTGAGAAAAGACAGTTTTCTGGAAAAAGCAAAACAAGATATAATCCTGTCTAACACAAGAAACATTCTCCTCCATCTCTGAGCTTTATCAGCTGTTGAAGAACCAAAAAAACTCAAAATAAAATATATAGACAAAATAGCTCATCTGCTGAACAGGACAGCCAAGGCTGCTCACGACCACAGGCCGACAGCACCCCCGGGGCAACGCTTTTACCCAAGTGCAAAACTGGCTTTAGAGACTGTTTTGTTTTGCCAAGGCATGACCACATGCCCCTGGCGAGGGAAGGGGACAGGGCTTGTGCGCAGCCCCGGGTCCAACTGTACCATCCAGTCCCTTCTACTGGGGGGAGCCACCCCTGGAAGTTCAAACTGGGGATGAATTCAATTCTTCTCTGCTCCTCACCCTATAGCATCCCACCACCACATTGTCTGCACCTCCCTCTGTCTCCCAACTCTTGTTTCTTAATTATTATTTTAATAAGACTGTTTCCAACTTCATTGTTCATTCCGCAATAGCCCAAGGGCTACAACTGTTCATTAGACAGAATTTCTGCTTTAATTGCACTGACACAGATGTGCAGGTTATCTGGAAGAAATTACTAAAATGAGCAGTAAAGAATGGGGCTGGATGCTTTTCTTCCCTTATGGAGAGTTTAATTTAACATTATTTCCCCCCACGCCCCACACAAGCAGCATCATTTGGTGCATTGCGGGTTCACAGAGGAATTAACCCCAAATTGTTCCCGCTGCCGTGGTGCACACAGGTGCACTCTGCTCCCAGCGCTGCACGAGGATTTCCACAGGAGAAGAGGGGCAGTTTTGGGGAGTGCAGGGTCTCCACCACTGCCAGCAGGATAGCCCATGTCCCCCAGGCAGTGCAAGCCAGTGACATTCACCCAAGGGTGGGAGCATCTGGGATCACGGCTAAAGCTTTGGGGAAGAAGTTGGGCCACCACCACCAACGTGCCCATTCCGGCTCCAGCACTGCAGGTGCCAGGACCGGGGTGGGACACAGGCTCCCTTGGACACCCCCCACCCTCTGCAAAGAGGCAAATCACCAGACACCAAAAAATGTCATCGCTGCTGCTCAACAGCACCCGGGCATCGCACCCGGCATGGATGTGCAGCTGTCAAATTAGCCATGGAGTTCACAGGAACTTCCTCTGCAATTCATGTTGGCCAGAGCCAGGCACATAATAGCCTTGGATTCAGGGAGAAAGAGCTGCCAGTGTTATTTCTATTTAAAACCCCCTATTTGAGCTTCACACTCACTCTTCACACATGATACCCATGCACACACATGAAATGCAGAAGTGAGCCAGACCCAGAAGCGTTTCACTTCACGAAGAGCAGCGCCTAATAGCAATGCCAGGTTTTGGCTCTCTGATATAAAGAAAAAAGTTGCTCCCAACTTTTAACCGAGCTGTTCCCTCCTCTTTGTCTCCCACCCCAAGCAAGGGGCTGCAGCACAGAGGCACCTCCCGGCCAGGGGAAGGCTGATGCTGCAGGAGAGCTCAGCCTGCCAGGGTGGGCTGGGTAAGGGGCAAGGGCAACAAGCAGATGCACATGAAGTGTTCAAGTCCCATCTCTAAATATATCTAAAAGCCACTAAAAACGTCTCCTTCAGCCAAACTCATCCTTTATTTAAGGAGGGAGAAAAAAATCCCAAATGCTACATGTTAAAAAAAGTCTGCATTAAGCAAAAAAAACCTTCCCTTTGTTGCTAGGGGACTTGCTTTGTATCTGCTGAAAACCTTTAAAACGCCACCATTGTATTTTAACAAAACCCTGAGACTGAAGCATCTCATGTGCTAAAAATCAAGAGACAGAGCACATCAGTTCCATCTTTCCTTTGCAAGTACTTTGCTCAGGCCTGACTTCGTTTTGTATCTTGGTCCTCGATGCTTTTTGGCAGTTTGCTCCAGACTTACTGGCAAGGGCTAAAAGGTTTCTATTTAGCTGGTGTCAGCTGAGCATCTGTGCCGGCAAGAACTGGAGTGGGGGTGATCCCGACTGCATTTCAAAAGCACATTTCTATTTGGGAGCTGCCACAATAATTTTCAGTCTAAGTGCGTTTGGGTGGCGGGGTGACTCCCTCCGGAGGGGTCCCCTCTGCAGGCCTTAAGCAGAGCACTGCGTTCTGGGAAGGATTCCTGACCAGCGGAGGGAAAAGGAGCTGGGAACGCTCCCTAACCTGTGACCCTGATAACAAAAGGCAGGGAGAGCGTCTAGACCTCCAGTCTGACGGGGAGTGAAGGCGAGCATTGTGCTGGGGCTGCCTCAGACAAGGCAGGCACACAGCGCTGCGGGGCAGGAGCACGAGGCAGTCCCAGCTGCAGCCACCGACGGCATCGCCCCAAAAACCCACCGCCTGCTCGGGGAGGGGGGGCACGCACAGCCCACCCCTCCTCCCCGGCACAGGGGCGAGTTTTCAGGGCAGCTCCCAGTTCCCAGCGCAGCTGGAATCAGTGCAGATGAAGGAGCCCGTCAGATTTCCAGCCTGACCAGCCCCGGGTTTCCCTTCGCCTCCGTGTATTTCACACGTGCAGTCCTCACGCTCCTGAACACATTGATCCTGCAATTCTAGCTCCATGCAGACTGCCAACAGGGGAGAGCAAAAAAAAAAATATGCTTCCTTCCACAGAGCCTTTATTTTCTTCCCTCCCTGTCTGGCTCAGTTAAAAGGGGACAAACCAAGACATTTCCACTGTGCCAAGCCCAGAGATCAGCTCAACATTCAGAAAAGCTGAAGCCGAGCCCCAGCTCTGCCACATATTTCTTGTGTGACCCTGGACAAACCCCTGGCTTCTCAGTGTTGAGGTCCTCCCATATAAAAATACAAATACCCTAAATAAATGCTGGAGCTAATGGCAGGTTACTGCCAGGGAACTGCACGGAGAGAAAACAAAAGACCTATTAAAAGCCCTCGTTCATCTCTGCCAGAGAGAAAACACTATTACCCAGTACTTAAAAAGATGCATTAAAGGAGAGAGAGCATCCGGGGGGTTAAGGACACCCCTGGCAGAGCAGTGAGGGGAAGCACTCCGGGCCAGCTGCCCCCCATATGCCCTCAGGACAAGGATTCGGGTGCTCCCACACCCTGGCCATGCCCTTGGCTATGCCCTGACCATGCCACTGCAGGGACCAGGAGCAGCACCTTGTCCTGAGCACACCCAGCACACAGTGGGGCTGCACCTCCATCAAACCTGCCAACCTGCAGGTCAGAGCTCTGGGGAAAACCAAAACCATTAGTTTCACTCTTCCTGAAGGAAAGATAAGTACCTCTTAGAAACTGAGTTTCCTGCCAGAAGATATGCTCCAACCCAGCTGTACAGACGATGAAACCACTGTGACCCATGGTGGCACTGGTGTGGTACCACCCTGGGCATCAGCATTGCTCACTGGCCCAGGATAGATCTTTGGAATTACAGCGTGAAGCTGAGCAAAACCATCCCTACCACCTGAGATATAGTTTAAATAGCCATGGAAAAACCCATCCCTTTCTGATGAGAGGTGAAATATTAACAGCTGATGGTGAATACAGTGAATTCAGAGCAAGAGAGGAGTTCTGTTATCCTAGCAGCCACCTGATGCCAATCCTCAAATGCATACCGTACCACATCCATCCATACCTTTCTACCTCAAAAAAAGGTAAGGGCCAGGGAGCTTCTACTCCCCCTGCCTCCACCGCTTCTTGCCCCATTTCCAAAACATCACCTCTCCTGCAGCAGCTCCTTCCTCACGTGCACCACATCCCTGGGACCACCAAGGCACCAATGCTGCCCACGGAGCTGGGAGTTGTGGCAGGACACTGCGTGGTGGCACTGGGATGGGATGTCACACACCTGCAGTCTCAGCAGGGTTGGGATGTCACACACCTGCAGTCTCAGCAGGGTCCAGCCCCAACAGCTTGGCACCTGCCACAGCAGCAGCTCCTCTTCTGACAACTGCCTGTGATTTATTTTGGTACACATGCACAGGGAGACTGGGATCCTACACTGGGATTTTATCAGCAGTATGCAGCTATGGAAACAAACCCATTTAAGACTAATATAACAAAATGCCCAAACCACAACAATAAAATAAAGAGCGGTGCATATTGGCATTTTCACAGGGGAGCACTGCAGTGAATGCAGAGCATGACCCAGCTTCTCTCAGACAGAATTCACCCAAATCTCTAAGAAATCACGTACTTTCATGTAGTTACATGTTTAGCTATGTGAATTTTGTTTTGTGCAAACCCTCCGCCCTGCCCTTTGATTTTACAGGGTTCAAGGACGGCATCTCCTCCTAAATCAGATGAATAGTCATTTCAGCCCTTGCTGAGAGTATTCCCTCTTCTCCCTCCACATCCATTCCCAGCCACTCTTTGTGAGAAGCAGGACAGCCAACACAAAACCCAGCAGAAACTGCAGCACCCCTTTTTGCTCCCTGTGCAGGGGGAGAATGGCAGTGCCTCACCATGCTCAGCCACACTGACCCCTCTCAGCAGGAAAGAGAGGGATCCACAAGTCATTTACAGAAATCCAAGAGTCTGACATCCACACCAGAGACACCCAGGAGTTACCAGGGAGATGGTGGAATACTTAAAACACCCAAAAAAAATGCCCAGTGAAAGCTAAACCTCCCTTTTGAGTCGGTCTGGGGTGGTGCTCCCTGCCCAGGGTTGGTGTTTTGCCCGGCCACGTGCAGGGCTTTATCCCAGGGATGGGCACGGGCATCTCTGCCCGGGGGTCCCGGCTCCCCCGGCAGCACCAGGGCGCTCCGGGAGGAAGCGGATGGTGGAGGTGGCGATGTCTGGGAACGCTGGCCCAGGCTGGAGCTGCAGACAAGGACCCAGACAACAAAGGCGAGGCAAAAAGCCGTCTGATAGAGGCAGCCCCGTCTGGCAGCCGGGGCTTTCAGAAGCCCGGGCATGCACTGATGTCTGCAAGCACAGCTCTTCGCTGGGCACACAATTAACCCCGCAGCAAGATCCCTAAAGTGTCCTACAGCACACTCCAAATAGCATCCATCTGGTAAGATGAAAAAAGCCAAAGAGTACAAGAGTGCGGCAAAGGAGCAAACAACTGGAGACTGCAGGGAACGACTCTACAACAAACAAAGATTATGCTTAATTTTCTGTTATTTATATTCTAAGAAAACCGCATGTTTTCACTTGCATCTCTGCCTCCCTCCCCGAGGCACAAACACACACACACACACACAAAATGGGACAGGGAAGACCAGGGAAAGCAGGAAGAGCAGCACAGCCAGAATATAACCCCGCTCACACGCCTTCCCAAATCACAGGACAAGAAAACTGGTGCGAGTTTTACAGCAGTCGAGTGACAGCAAACACCTTTTGCTGGACTGAAAAACGCCCTGAGCAGCTGCTCAGAGCACCGTGAGTGACACCGGGGCTCCCTCTGCCCGGCTTACCTGCTGAAATCTTAAGGCATCAATATAAAATAAATACAAACAAACCATTGCCTGCTGCAGGACAGTTTCCCTATGGACTGGTGTGAGCGTCCCCGCACTGGGGCTGATCCCACCCTCTGCCTCCTGCAGTTCCCCTGCCTGATATCTGCACCAAGAAAATGCTGCTGGGGGACCGGTGGTGTCTCACAGCTTTTTTGCCTAAATAAGCACTATTCTGCTGTGCAACCAAATTGTGCCATCAGGCTCGAAATAATGCAACTGAAATAATTCTTTTTTGTCTTATTTTAGATTATGACTTTCACTAATTGATGCTTGATAAAAGCCTAATGAATGATGTGTAGGCATTATAAGCCTGTTAAAGATCTGAGCATGGTTATAAGCCAAGGTCATAAGCTCTATTGACTTCCCAGGCTCTATAGCAATTGATTAGCCATTTATTAAAATCATTTATTCACCACTTGTTACCATTTTATTTTGCTGGTCCTTTCCCAGCAGGCTTGGGACTACACATTTGAGCAAAGACACTTTACTTTTGGGATACTGTCATAAACTCAATTTTAAACTGAGAGACAGACACATAGATGTTATAACAATGTCTTTTTAAAACAGCAAAAGCTATTTTTCAAACAGGTTCAGCTCAAATCCAGCAGCCTGGTTCAACAGGGCTCCCAACACCTCATTTTGTCTATGCTGAACACAGGCAGCTCCAGCCACACTCAAGAGAAGTCTCACATCCCATGATGTTAAAGGGTTCAGACTGTCAAACTACTTTCACAAAATACAATGAAAGTTTCTGTCCTCGATGTAGTGCTGCTCGTTAGTTTGCCAGAGTATCAGCAAATGGAAGAGTGCTGGTGCTTAAAAAGACATTCAGCTTGTGAAGATGGTTCTACATTGAACAGCAAAAGAAAAAAATCCCATCCAGGATCACCGAAGTGCAGCCAGGTATGGATAGCCAACAAACAGCAGGCTTGCACAGTCAGCCTCTGAAGGCAACACTGCATCCCCCTCTGCACCCAAACAGCAGGTACCTGCTGCTCTCGGGGCCAGGCAACGTCCCACCCGTTCCGTGGAGCGAGTAACCGGGGTGTTTATGGTACAGCAGCTGCAATCATGCAATCAGCCTTCGTAATTAGATCTTGGCAACTCTTGAAATACTTCACTTACCCAGTTTACCTGGAAAGGTGCGACCTAAACATTCAGTGCCTGGAGACATTTGAGAGAAAAACAGAAAGCATCCGTCAGTGATGGGAGCCACCTCCGGCTGGCTGCAACACACCCCAGCTCCCTCCTGGGGACTCGTCCTGGCAGAGCTCCCCCGTTCCAGCCATGGCTGACACCTGCACCCAAACCTACCACCTCCAGGAGGAACAAAGCCACCCCAAGCCGGGTGCCACCACTCCTGGTTAGACCCCACATGCTTTTCCCACACCAGACATTGCTGCACAAGGTCCTGTTTCTCTCTCCCCCACAGGGATCTCCCCAGGACCGCCCTGCTCCACCCGTGGCCATCTCACCTGATGGCATGCTGAAGCCTTACAGAGCTTTGTGAAGTTTCTGTGATCACTCAGCCCACCCCAGAAACTTCCCTGCCATATCCAAGAGTGCCAGACCCTGTCCATGGCCCCAGGCAGCACTCTGCACTTCAAAGCACTGGTGGGCTATTTGTCATGTTCTGTCTCCTCTGCAAACACTGGTAGCTGAGCCCCATGTGCTGCTGAGCCTGGGTGAAAGCTCAGGGTCTCCTGAAACCCCATCCCCAGTGAGAGCTGTTGGGTGCTGAAGAGGAAGACCCACAGCAAAATCTTGCACGACACCCCAGACGCAACGCCCAGCAGATGTGTTTTCAAGTGAGGAGAACGAAGCAGCCGGAAGTTTGCAATAAAAGACAGCTCATGACTTCTCTCTCACCCATCAGTGAGCAGTGTGTGACTACCTGCAAAACTGAATGGGTTATGGGATATGGACCCTCCCGACCCCCCCAGCACAACCCCAGTGCCTGACAAGCTGTGACACTGTGGGCCGGTTGAGTGCTCTGCATCCCCCAGGGGCTTCACCGGAGAAACGCGCGTGCAGGACTTTTTTATGAAGCCCATAAGAACTGTCTGTCACTGATAATGGTTAATTGGTACTAATTAGTACAGTCTGATCTGAAGGAGTCCTACTGGCCTATAAAAGTGGCCTTTAACCCGACAGACAGCGAGGGAGGCTGTCACTGCCAGACGCACCATGCCGGGGCTGCGGACACACCGCGCGCTCCCACAGTGGCAGCAGAGCAGGCTGGGAGGTTCAAGGGGTTATATCAACACATCACTGCTCCCAAATAAAGCTTTAAAATGTACCTGAGAGGACAGAGATAAGCAACTTTTTCACCCCAGGAAAAGATTAAGGGTCAGAGAGTTGCTGCAAATTACTGCTAAATAACGAGGGATCGTGGGCTCGGAGTCGGCTCACTGAGGTGAAGTCAGGCTGATTCAAAGGGATCAGTTCAGACACTGCAAATCAATGCTTCACATGCAGGTGTTCAAAAGTGACCGTGCAAGTGTGTGGTGTCACCTGAATGCACATGGGCTCTGAGAGCCTTCAGGCCCTTGTGCACCACCATCACCCCGCTGGAACGGGCACCGACACCGACTGTGACGGGAAAGGGAAGAAAGGAATTCTGTCGAGCCAAACACCGACGTGTGGCAACAAGCTCGGACCTCCTCCTCCTCCTCAGCCAGCTCACTGCACAGAGCGTGAAAAGGGGTGGGAGGCTGGAAAGGAGTGAAAGGCCATAAGACTGGAGGCCAAAAAGGGGTGGGAGTCCCAAAAGGAAAAAGTAAAGGCTGAGAACAAGTGGATGCCAAAAAGGCTTGGGAGGCCCAAAAGGGTGGCAGTCCAAAGGAAATTTAGACGTCGAAAAAAAGAGCCCCCATGTCTGCAGCTGGTTGGATCAGGATCAGCTTTTCTCTGGTTCAATTTCCAAAAAGGTAGAAAGCAACATCTCTCCCGACTTCACAGCCCAGGCAATGCCCCCACTGGCACTCAGAACGCAGCACTGTGCACACAAAGGCACATCACCCTGTCTCATCATGCCTCATCCAAAATGTTTGGTGATGGTCTGGGATGTGTGGGAGAAACAAGCCTGAACCCTCTGAAGTCAAGCAGGATTTTGGGATGCTGCTTCTCCCCTCTCTGTGCGCACGCCTGCCTCTCCCATCCTCACATCTGCCCTTTAGGTTCAGCCACGAATTTGCCAACATTTTAAATGCAAATGAGAATTGGCACATAAAGTCGGTGCTTTAAACCTGACCAGAGCCACCCTCAGCTCTCCTCCCTCCCTCCATATATGCATAACTTTTTTTATGCAATCGGCAGCAGGGAAGAGATACAGGGAGTGGCTGAGCCATCAGCGCATATTCCCGGTGGATCGGTGCCCGGAGCCCTTCTGCAGCCGCAGTCCTGCCAGACGGCTCCATGTGAAGGGTGGCTCACACTGTCTGCCTACCAGCAGCAGCAGCAAGGAACCAGTAATTACACTGGCTGGACCAACACCTGCTCGTGGTTTTGTCTTACACTGTTTGTGCAACCCAACAGGCTGCCAACAAAACAGAGATGTACTTCGCCTAAACAGGTGAAAACATGAAACAGGGAACGGAGCTGCCGTGTTGGTCCCACAACGCCTCTGTGCAACACATGCTGGAAAATCATTGCTGGTTTAGCCTGCAAGAAGGCTGCAAAGCATGGCACACACTGAAAAGACAGGTCTTTGCTGTGGGAGGAGGGAAAAGGGCTGCCCGTCTGCAGAGCCCAGCTCCTGGATCCAGTCCCACACTGGTGCAGGGCACATGGCTGCTCTTTGCTGGGCACCAAAACAGCCTGCCTAGCTAGGAGAGGCCCACTAAACTGAGCATCCTATGTGCGATAACGGCATGCAGGACATGGCAGTCCTCCCCACCCTTCAGAGCAGAGCTGCTCCCCAAAAAGCCCTGTGCCAGTTCAGAGCAGAAGTACCCGTTCCCACACCAGGGCACAGGATCCAACCCCGCATGGCGTCTCTCACTCACGGAGCTGGAGCTCAGCACCGAGGTGGGAAGGGAAGAGTGAATACCCTGAAGGACCAAGAGCAAAGACCCCAAAGGAACACTTGGACCAGCCTCAGCCTTCCTTGCCTTTCTGCGCGGCAGGAAAGCCAGGATCAGCTCCAACCCTACCAGGTCACACCCAAGATATGCTCCCCCCTGCCCCGTCGGCAGATGGGATTTGTTGTAGATGATTTGTTCTGGAATAAAAACATCAGCCCCACCTCTTGCAGCCTTGTTTACTGAAAGCCACTAAACATTAAACAGAGACAAAAAGTGTATCCCAGCAACATCTGGAATTTATCCCTCCTTCCTCCTGCAAGAAAAAATAAATCACGCTCTATTCTTTTAGAGAAAGAAAAGTGATTATATAGAACTATAATGCTGGAAGAAGATAGAGAAGAGCAGAGATTTTCTTTGAAACGCTGTTTGGACAATTAAAAAGGGACAGTTTCAAAGAAGCAGCAAATCCTATCTCAGCTTCTTCCGCCCTGTCTCACAGTTCCAGGCTTTCCTCCCATGCGTTGGCTAAGACACTTAGGAAAGCACCAGATTTTTTTTCATCCTTGCAAGACCTTAAGTAAGCTAGACAGAAAACCAGATCCAAGGCCTAAGTGGTTAAAGATATACCAAACAAAAAAATTATTCTTCCGATTCCTGCCAATGGGATTCGAAGGTGCCTTGATTTCTTTGGGACCAGCTTTCCTAAAGAGGACGGGTCAGTCTTTTCCCAAGAGAGTCAATGCGCCGTCTCTCCAGACAGAAGAACGGAAAGGCTTTAAATATTAAAACAGGAAAGACTATCGGGATTAATATGAGGATGCAAGGTCAAAATGAGATTTCCTCCATTTCCTCAGGCTTCTGATCCCAGAACAGCTGGGTGACAGCCCCACAGCATCACCTGGCCCCAGCCACAGCCAGGGAAGCCTGGGTTCAGAGGGAAACCCTTCCCAGCCTTCCTGAGGGGGGAAGTGAAGCAGCCACTCTCACGCCAAGCCCACAGAAGTGCCTCCAGCTACTAAATTACCCAATGACTTAAACGAACTGCATTGATCAGCCTGGAAAACAAAGCTGCAGCTCTTGGCATGTGCCCAGTTAGGAGGCTACAGCTGCCTTTTTCACCTGCAAGTAGTTACAACCATAGTAAGAGACACCCCTTCCTGACACCCCTCCCTGAGGGGAAGGACCAAAGGGCAAACACAGGCAAGAGGGATCCACTGCTCCAGACACCTTTCAGACAGAGCAGAGCCTCAGCAAACGACAGGTGTGTCCAGTTTTGCAATCAAGGGCAAGGCTGTTCCTAGAACAAGTCCCATTACTTGGGCTCCTCAACCCCCATCTCCTCAGCTGCACTGCACGTGGACTGGATGCAGGATTTCATCAGGCCATTAAACTCGGGAGCTGTAAAATCACTGTGCAAAAACCCAATTATACCTATTTTCGTAACTGCCAATTTAAGCTTGTATTTAGGTCCCCTCACATACCCCTATGTTACATAAAGCATTTCTTCCACTCGAAATGTAGCTTTCTAAAGGCCATTTTGCTTAATTTAATAGACGCTTAATGTGGGTCTGCAAATCTTGAGAAATGCAACCAAGGAAGACACATGGCAGTGAGATAGAGCGTGATCCCCTCCCGAGCACCCAGAAAGAACAGGAGGGGATGAAAGGCCTCTCCAAATCCATGAACCTGCTGTGACTGGAGTGCACTTGTGGTCTGAAGAGCAGCAAGCCCCCACGGTCAAGTCAAAAGAGAAATTCCCGAACATCTGCATGTACCGTTAACCCCCTCGAGACCACCCAGTGCTCTGCTGGCTGATGGATCCTTCCCTCGCTGCACAACCAGGGGCTGAGCTGAGCCCACTCGGGCATGCTTCCCTTAGATTTGAGAGAGCTGCTATCTCTGCTTCCACTAAATAAATGCAGTCATCTCTTTTTCTTTCTTTTTTTAAAAAAGCTGCACTAATAAAAAGCTCATACTGCATCTATTAAATTGAATCTGTCCATTACGTTTATTGTTCCTTACAATTCAGGTCTGGATGGCTGGATGGCAAGTCAGTGGAGGTTGAGGAGTATTTATCAAGAAAACCCATGAGAACGATGACGAGTAAAAGCTATCAGCAGGACAGGACATGTCTGTAACCCTGTAGTTGTTCTGCACCTTGCTCAGAGCACACGGGACCCCCATCACAGGCCTCTGCCCCCTCTCCTTGTTCCTGAGCCCATCTCTGGCACATCAGCCACCACCTGCATCCCCAGCAAAAGCTGAGAAAGGTGCAGTGTGTATATACTGCTACAAATAAGTCACACCAGAGAAACATAAACCACTGATTGCATTACACACCAGTGATCAGTATCATTAAGTGTTACACACCTCGTGTGTGTGTCTGAGCACGCTGGAGAGACAGACACTGAACTTGAAAACACATCTTCCTGTTAAAGCAAAGTCCCAGCACAGTAACAGAAGTAAAACAATAAAAATGAAATTTCTGCTTATTATATGGGAAACAATTGCAATTTAAGATAATTTTCCTTTGAATTGTATGAAGCAGGTATCTGTAGATCATGTTCTTTCTTAAGTGTCCTGAAGACATCACTGAGCAGGCCAAGGTACTTTCAGAGCTCAGTGCTAAAGAGCCTAATCTGTATATGCTATTCCAAGTTACTGAAGCCAAGAGACCACCCTTGGTAAGGTGGAATAATGGGGGAAATAATGAAAATAATACAGAAAGAGCAGGACTTGCTCCTCCAGAAAAGCAGCTGAGTTATCTGCCCTTGCAGCTTCTGACTGACTCTGGAGCAACTAGGTCTCACTGCACAAACACTTGGGAAGAGCACAAGGAAATCCTGCCCAGTTTCAGGCCTGGAGCAGGCACCGAGGACAAGCCCAACCCTGGGCCATCTCAGCTGCTGAGCTGTGGGTTTCACCCTGTGGCCCCAAGAGTCATCTGGGACCGTCAGTACCGTGGGAAAGAGCACAGGAGGGTGTGGGAGGCGCAGGGCACAGCTCTGCTTTGGGGGGGATCTTCTGTTTTTGTAAGAAATAACGACGTTAATCATAACATTAAACAGAAACCACTGAAGGGAAGAATTTCCAAGCTTGCTCAGCACAGAGGCCAACCCTCAGGGGGACAGCCAGCAAGCGGCCACAGCAGGGCAGCTTCCCTGGGACTCGTCCTTGGCAGCCAAAGCCATGGATGGAAGACGCGACAAGCAGAGTCAGGACTGTTGTAGGACTCGGGCTTGGAAATGTTAGTCTTAACGCTCAGCAGTTAGATGTCTTTTGGGAATTCATCCAAATGGCACTGCTTCCTTCCCACTTGCCCTGCAGGTAAATCTAGCATGTGGCTTACACAATCTGTTGACTTAAATAAAGCAAGGGCAGAAGAAGAAAGCTGTTCAGACATCAGGAGAGACTCATCAGTCCTTTGGGCAAAAGTCTGGGTCACTTCCCCCTCCTCAACGTACTCAGGGTGTCAGCCAGGGCCCCGTCCCCCTCCGTGGGAGCACGTGCAGTGAGGGTGCAGCAGAACCGGTCACAGTGCTCAAAACATCAGTAAACAGGACAACAACGACATGTTGCCAAATTCTTCCATATTTTTGGCCAGCGACGATGCTTCAATTCAATTTAGAGAAATTGGAGTCCAGGAGCTCTGTGTTCCAGTCAAGTCCTCTGAAATCAAACACAACTGAGCAGTGACTGTACAGGTCTCCCAGGGCTCGGGGAGATGGGGCCACAGCCACTTCCAAACGTCACTGTGCTGGTCCACCTGTGCTTCCAGGTTGTTTCCAGAGTAACACCCAGCTACCCTGCGGATGTCAGATGTTTCTAAAGCACTGAGACCACTTCATGCTCTGCAAGTTCAAGATCTTGCTGGATACACATATTTCAGGTTCAAAACCAGATGAAGTGTGCAAGGCTGAAGAGCAGGCAAGTAAGGGGTCCAGAGCAAGCCCACCAGCAGCCCTCATCCCTGTGCCTCTGGAGGCTTCTTGTCCTGCTATTTCCTACTGCTGTTCGCAAATTCCCTCCTCCTCACAGTCAACCCCAGCACTGAGTGCCAGCCCTGGGGCTCCTGCACTCCTGAGCATGGTAGGAGCAAATGGACTCCCCCAGAGCAAAAGACTAAAACCTGAAGGGAGCAATTCTAAGAGAGCTGCAACCAGGGATGATTTGTTATCAGTTACAAAGGGAAAATGAATTCTTACAAATGGGAAGAAAGTAGAGGAAGGCTACCTTGTCAGATGCTGTTCGTTTTCCCCCTGAGATTTTAAACCACTGAAGATGCACTTAGGAGGAAAAATTACTCACCTCCACCTGTCTCTACTTAGATCACACAGCCGTTCTACCTTGTGTGTCAATGACAAATGCTACCCCTGATCACCAATACAAGCTAACTAAGTATGAGGCCAAATTCTGCACATAAAGCATAAAATGACTGAGGTCTGCCACTACTCATACGCACAGTGCAAGTTCCAGTCTAAATCTTAAGGAAGGTAGAAGAGCCTTCCACATCAGGGAGGATGGTGAGCTCCTCAGGAGGCAAGCTAGACACTCAATCCATCTCTCCTATCAGATCTGCGCTAACATTTGAACAGGACCTGCTGTTGTGATCTTTAGCAAGGAGCAGATGTGGTTTTGAGTAATGGTTAGCGTTACTTAACCGGTTATATTCACCAATGTAATTGACACCTATTCCATCATCCTTAATACACCCACTTCTTTCTCCGATACCATAAATAGATTAGAAAAGTTTCTGCAGATGGCCATGACCCCATTTGTTTGTGCACTTAGCCATGTATGAATCACTCTTGGCTTGTAGCAGCACTCTGGAATTACTGAAAGATAACTAGTCGGCACAGACACCAATAAATGAATCATGCTTTCCACAAGACCAAACCTTTGGGCTTTTACAGACTCCAATTACAAAGTAAGAAGAAAAGAACAAAGAAATTACTCAGTCTATTTGCACAAAGTCATGCAGAGTTGATTCACAGTTTTACAGAATTATTACTGACAATCATTTGTAGGGGGTTAGAGTAACAAACCAGCTACTTTACATATTGGACAGAATGAAGAGATGGAAAAAAAATCCCCAAAGCATGTCCCGCATATATTCTTTGAAAAGTAGCATTGATTTTTGGTGCCAGTAGTTCTTTTTACTCTTGGTATGCTCCAAGCCTGGGGGTTAATCAGCTTTCATTCGCCAAGGCTAAGTTCTGCTTTGCTGGGTTGCTTGGGCCAAGTTTGCAAACGTGGGAAATCCTGCTGCACCTGCTGAAGTGCACAAACCTCACGCCGGCAAACCATCACAGGCACAATCCCTCAGCTCTACAGCCATCAGCAGGGTCTCATAAACGGCTCAGAACTGCCATGTGCAAAAGCACTCACCTTTCTAACTGCACATTTTTGAATGTACACTGCGAGTGAAAAATTACCCAGTCTGAGGCATTTTATTAAAGATATGTGCGAGACTGAATACACCAAACACCAACGTGTGAACCACTTGAAAGCGCTGTGGACGTCCACCAACACTGACAACTTGTGAGACAAGTTCCCAGCGCTGTGCAAGGTATCCTTATGTAACACCACAGCCCAGGACACACCAATATACACCACACACAGCAAAAAATACACCCTCTGCTAAAGGGAGCATCAGCCTGGTCCTCTATCAACGAGAAACTGGAAGTCTGACTGCTTGGAGAAAAAAGGGGATGCTGACAGATTATGACCTGAGCGATGCTACCTCGCTGTACGCAGTGAAAAAGTAGCGTTAAATCAAAGAAATCTAAAAGTGAAGATGGACTTGATGCCAACCTGAGCCTGGATAGGGACCAGTATGCTGGTTGTAGTGTCTCTGAAGTGAACAAAGTCACTGACAGTTTGGGAAAGGTTGTAAATTAAACGTACACATAATGGTATTTGTCTAAGGCCTCCCGGTGATGCCACTTTCTACATGTAACTGAAGACCCAATTTCCTGAGTGAATTTACCTTGGAAATTATATGTGTGCCCTGTTTTACACACCTGCTCCACTTGGTCCACAAGCAGACAGGAGTTGCCAGCCTGGTACAGCTTCGAGCCACAGCTCAGGAGAGGCCAAAACCAGCACCAGAGCAGCTACCACACAGCTCTAAACTAATTTGGGAAAACTTGCTTATTTGTTCTCCTGCTTGAGGCTTCTGATTTCTGAAGAGAAGTATAGACTCCACCCCAAACTGGCTACAGGAAGGAAAGGTGCTATGCAAGATTTACATTAAAACCTTAATAAACATTCCCAATTCCTACCCCTCTCCATTACTACATAAATGAATGCAACAAGCTCTCTTGTATAAGAATATGTAGGCGACAACAGCTTTCTGCCTTCAACAAGAGTTTATCTGAGGATGTGCTGTAGATAGAAAGGAAGGAAAAAGATTCCCAATAGGGTTGTCTTTAGAAAGCTTGAGTCACTAGAACCACGGTCTCCACGTGCAACACAAGACTAAAAGGATGAGTGTGCTAAACAGTAACATGTCCTTCAGAAGGAAAAAAAAAAAAAGCTAAATTAGGAACCTGCAGTATGAGGTGGATGCCTGGATAAACACTGTACAACAGACCACAGCAAAAATGCTAATGCAAGTTTAGTTTTCACACCAGAGAGATTTCAAAAGGTTTGCAAAGCTTTGATAATATTTAACATCTTTACTAATTTCCTTTTTGGTGCAATCATAAATTTACCATGGTAGCCAAAAGATCTGGGATGAACTACAAGTTCTAGCTGGCTCCAAAGCCAACAAGAATAATGTGTGCTGTTACTATTTTCTCTGAAAACATACCTCTGCAAAACTGACTCAAAATGAGAAAAGAAATTGTGAAACTGTCATTACAAAGAAGCATTTAAAATGCAGATCAAAGTGCTGCCTTAGAAGTTGTATTCCTTGCCAAATCATCAAAGCTCTCTTTACTCTCAATAGCTCCCCAAATCCTCTGATTTGGATGATAAATTCCTAGAGCTGAAATTTACCTACTTAAAAAAAAAAACAACAAACCAAACAAAAAGCCCAAACCCCACAACTCCTCTTGATGGTTACCAACTACTTCATTAACCAGTTGATTGAACCACTTTTTGTACTACTAAATTAACTTTCACAGATGTGTTTATGCCTGTGTGCACACAGAGACAGTGAGACCTCCTCAGGTATGGAAAAGCTTGTCAGCTCTCAGCAGTGTGTGTGTGCAGGGTGTCACCAGCTCTCAGCTGTGTGTCTGTGTGTCTGTGTGTCTGTGTGTGCAGGGTTTCATGTGCTGACGCTCAGGTGGCTATTCCTGACCCCACACTCGCTCATTACTCCTCGAGGAACTCCCAGACCACTACTACATTCCCTGTAGCAACAAAGCAGCAACACAGCAGCCCACTAATCAGCTCTGAAAGATGGAGATGAGAGGTCACATCCTGCTGTCACAGAGGAGAGCCCTGTGCTGAAATCCTCCCTGTTCCTCTCTGGTGCCGGATGCGGCCGCGCCGCTCGCAGACGGAGCAGGTCTCTGATGTCCTTCCTCACCTGGGATCTGCCCAAGTGACCTACCTTCTGCCACCCAAAATAGTTACAAAATAATCACCCAGCAATTCTGCCACACAGACGGAAGAACACTGCATAAAACATCCCCATTGACATCAATGATTCCTTTGCTTTATGGATGTCTGGGAGTGTGCTCATGGTGTGAACCAAGTTTCCACTTAATTGCAGCAAAGTGGCCCTTGTACCTCTCTCCTCGTGAGCTCTCCAGCCAGGCTTTATTACTTTGATGAAACGTGCCAATAGCAGATGCACCGTGTATCAGAGAATGGGAGGGATCTGATAAGATAAACCACACACCACACATGGGATCTCCCTCCAGGAAGAAAGCTGGTAGGCAGTTTTTACGCGAAAACACCATTGCAAATAAATGACCTTTTTTTTTTTCACTAATTAGGCTTAGCAACCTCTGACGGTTGCTACTACCTGAATGAAACAACACCGACAGACATGACTGTACAATGAGCTACTCAGCAAAGAAGCTGGATTGTAATTACTGTCTATTAGTGACACCATGTATTTTGGTACTTCCTTGGAAAGGTCTCCTCACGTCTATCCATTTATAATTTAGGTTTACAAATTCATTCTAAAGCTGGATTTATCAAACCACCAACTTCAGCCTGGGAAATCTAAAAATATTAGTATATTTGGAGAGCAACAGCAAATAAAAGTAAGAACATACACATGTGTGTTCCAGCCGCAAGGGAAGCAGTGGTAGTTCAACTAATTCAACATCTTGAAAATTCAGAGGTGATCCCAGGCCCTACCTTGGGAATTCCTGGCTTTAAGAATAAGGTTGCTGCTCCCAACACACGCTTCAGTGCTGGCCCTCTCACAACTCAGATCTGAAAACATACTACTAAACAAAACAAAGGCAAATCAAAGGCTCATTCAGGAGGTGGAGGATGCCTCCACAGCAGAAGGTAACAGGACTTAGTGCAGCAAACATCCTCCTCTGAAAACACCCTCATACCGACTGAAAAAGAAGAATTAGCCACGTCTGGTCTCCACTGTGCATTATAGATGATCACCTCTGATTATACAGGATCACCTCTGGTGCCGTGTGTGCCGGTCCTGCTGTGCAGCCCAACACAATCCAGGTGTTCACCCACAGGAAAAAAAAAGCAAAGTTTGACTATTTTCCCTGCATTTCCTCTTCTGTGTCATCTCATTCTCCCATTCAACACCTATTACAGAACACTAAAATTAAAATCACTACCTGAGGGCACAAAACTAGTTTTAAGAAAGACCCCTGTGCTCTCCAGGCCTTTCCCTGGATATGAGAGGTGCAACCTGCAGGGCTGGGACTTCAGAGTGTCTGGGTCCCCAGGGACAGCCAAGGGCACACACAGCGAGCTCTTAGGCCACTGTAAGCAAAGCCATCCATGCTCTGCTCCTCCTGGATCATACCTTGGGGCGCTGATCTCAGCAAAAAGCAGCACTTTGTCACAGACACACAGCCAGAGCCAGACACAGGGAAGTCCCTGGTTGGGCTGAGGTCAAAGTGAGATTCCACAAACCGAGCATCCTCTGTGCAAGCACTTTCAGGCTTGCTGAAACCCTGGTAGCATCTCTGGCCTCCTTCTATGAGGAAAACTTGGGAGGGAATAAAGAAGTACGTGGTTATTACCTACTCTGCCCTGGAAGAAGCCATAACTCCCATTGCCATAGCCAAAAATGCAGTCTGAAAGCAGAAAGGAGACGGGAACCATGGTTTGAGCCATCTGCATTTGGTTTGTTATTAAACCAAAGAATGTGAAAACCTAGAAGTCCTTGCTTGGACAGAAACCTGCTCTCATAGTTCATGTCACTGGCTGGACATGGCGCTGCCACCAGCCCAGGGCACTGCGGCCAAGGGGATGGAGCTGCAACCATGCCTCTTAAACTCCCAAAGGCTTTGGATAACGTTCCTGCACCAGCAAAGCCTCTGCCCAGAGCCACCCAGCCCAGAGAGAGCTGCCCTCACACCCCGTGCCTGCAGCCACCCTCCCGCAGGGATGCCCAGGTGCCCGCGGGATGCCCGGCCTCGGCACCCAAACCCTCGGGGAGCCGTCCCGCTGAGGAGCGGGGAAGGCAGCGGGGAGGCAGGCACAGCGCCCCGCTCTGCCAAAATAATTAGTTATTTACGGACTCTTCCGCCACCACGGTCACCCCTGACCTCCTTCGGCAGCCGGAGCGATTAGAGCCCACTGCCGCAGACGTCTGGCTGCTTAACACCGCCCGGCACACTGGCACTCCAGCCCGGCGAGACTCCGCGCCCCCGCCCCCAAAAAGCCCTTTTATAATCCTAATCTGGGAGCGCCACACACAGAAACCAGCTGCTTCCTCCACCGCAGCGCCGCAGCCTGCCATACGGAATGGAGCCTGCAAGGAAATGTTCGGGGGGATCGGCTGGACAGTTAACCTATTTAGAGGGTTAAGTTAGAGGAGTCTGCAGTTATGCCGCTTTCCTGAAGCGCTGCTGCCTTGGTAACTTTTGGCTGAGAAATTAAAGAGCATCTGGTGGTGCCCGCTCCGAGGATCACTCGAAGTTGTATTAGAAAGATACATAAAATAAAGAGACGGGAGGAAGAAAAACGCTGTGGGATGAATTTATCTCAGGGAGGCTCAACTGTGTCCTTCCCACCGAAGCCAGGTGGAGGAAGCGATCAGGTAACAGCCCCTGCAGTGCAACCAAAGCTCTCCTGGAGCACGAAGGTGAGTGAATGCTGTCCGCCATCAGCAGGAAATAAATAATAACACTGGCGAAAAAGAAACCTACACGAACATGAAATAAGGGCGGGCAGCAGTAAGGGAGCTCTGTCCAAGGCTCCCAGGAGCTAATGGGAACTCAGCACCTGAGTGTCAGGACCCCAGAGCTGGCAGAGGAAAGTCAGGGAAGCACCTCAGGAGCCTTGTGGCATCAGGCATGAGGCTCCCACAACACCCATCCAAATTCAGGCAAGCTCTACTTCACTGTCCCCAGCCTCTCACACCCCTCCATCCATAGCTGGCACCTGCCTCCTACCAAGCCTTTCATACACTGAAAAAAATGGGAAAAAAAATTATAAACTATGCTGCTTCTAAAAAGTCATGGAATGAAATTAAAAGCCTGAGTTGTTCCAACAAATCCTCACGCCAAGAGTTAGACTGGAAGAGAAGCTTTTTCTTCAAAAGACATTACACATTTTAATTCACAACTTTTATCATAACCATGAGCCTTGATCAGACACAAAGTAAAGTCTCTCATCCTTGGGATTCTGTGGGACATAGTTTATGTTCAGCAACTGGCTGACACAAAAAAGAACTGTATCTTCATTATTTATACACTGCTATTGGTATGCACATCTAGCCCGGCCTGTTAAAGTCAGGAAAGAATAATGGTCTATTCAGTACCGGTAGTGTTAATAAAATCAGGCAAATCCAGCTTAGTTTTGTCTGAACACGAATGAGATTAAATCAAGATTAAAAGTGCATACAGTACAAAGGGTATGGTTTATGCTAAAATTCAGAATGAACACATTTGAGTACCCGGTATACAAATGCCTGCAGACCTTCCCCGGGACTCAGACACCTGAATTAAACAACGATGAAACTGGAGACGGAGAAGGCAGATGACACTGGACAAAAGCCATCCAAAATACCAAGGGACAGATGCTCTGCAGCCCCGCTGGAGGTAACGGGGCAGATCCTGTGCTAGCAGAGACAGGCACAGCTCAGCTGGCTCCCCTGCGCACACCGAGCGCCAGCCTGCCCCGTCGCAGTGCCAGGAATATATGCAAAATCCAGACTCTTTCCCAAGTTTTCCTTTTGGGCCATTTTGCATTAGTCTGTGCAGGGTTTGGATTTCACGGCACTGAACCAGGTGCTAAGCAGGGTACATTCCTGACAACCCTCCCGGGCCGGGATTCCTTGAAAATCTTCCCTTTACAGAAAATACCATTTGCTTGAAACTGCCAGAGAGCCTAACTCATTCCTCTTTCCTCAGCAGCAATATTCCTTCTCTCTCACCTCCGTGCACTTCATTTCCAAGAGGGAAAGAGCACACAGAGAAGTGGTGGATATTTAGGTCAGGCAGTGGCCTCACTGCTACTCTGCGAGGGCTGAAAAATATTAACGAAAAAAGGCAAATCGCCTTTCGGAACAAAAAGCCCCGAGGGACTGGAGACGGGGGGAACAGGTTCCCAAATACAAGCCCTCCCCGGGTGTCCGGACCGCGATGCTCCCCCGTCCGGTACCGAGAGGAGGGTGATTTACCCCGGGGGTAGCGCAGACCCCCGGGGGAGGCTCGGGGGCCGCGGAGCATCACCCCGCAGGAGGAAAAGGCGCGGGGCAGGCGCCCACCGGGTCACGGCGGGGAAGGGGCGAGATGTGGGCGGTGATGGAGCCGCGATGGGGAAGAGCGCGATCTCACACACCCCGTGCCGGGGAGCGCCCGGTGGAGGCTGATCCTGGGGAAGCTGATCCCGGGGAGCTCCGCCAGCCCGGCCCGCGCCGTGTCACACCCGCACCAACATCCCAGCAGCAACAGATGAGAGACCAGGGCTCGCACGGAGGGGGAAAGAAAATCACTCCGAGAAAGCGCATCGCAGCGAAGGGTCCCGGCGCCGCCGAGATCCGCCGCGGAAACTTCCCCGCCCGCGACGGGGCCGCCGGGCGCTCCCGCACCCAGGGACACCTCCCGCACCCACCCCGGGGAGCAGCAGGACAAGTACTTACTGATCTCCATGCTCTGGAACAAAGACCTTTTGCAGTTGCATGTGCAGGACACATTGGGCTGAATAGCTACGGCCGTGCTGTTCAGCCCCAT
>VZRE01014181.1:631961-705679 GCA_013396775.1 Cephalopterus ornatus
CGGGGGTCCCCCGCCGAGCCCCTCTGTCCCTGCTAGGCCAGGAGGAGGCTTCGAAGATGGCCCTGAGCCGCCATTCGGTGCCAGCCCCGGGCGAGCGCTGCCCTGCTCCCACCACCCCCCGTGGGGTCCCACAGGGGTTCACCGGCGCTCGCCCACACAACGGCCCGCCCCGTCCGACCCCGCGGCCGCGGCCCCTTTAAAGGCCCCTCACGCGCGGGGGCGGCCCCGTCGTGCCGGGAGGGCGCCGCCCNCCGGCGCATCCTGCCCCGGCCATGACCGGCGGCTCGCCCGGGGTAGCGCACGGCGGGCGGGGGCACGTGGCATCACCTCTGAGGGACGGCGAGCGGGGAGCGTGCGCTGCCGCGGGACAGACGGACAGCCGGGGCTCGGGCCGGGCAGGATGGACGGACAGCCAGGGCTGCGCCCTGAGCTCCCACGTTCCCTGTGCGGGGCTCCGCAGCCCACTCCCGCGCACAGACAGCGGCGGGGCCTTCGGTGCTGCCAGGACCGCGTCCTTAAACTCTGCTTCCCTGTAGGCTTTGGGTCGTTTATACCCTCGAAGTGCCTCTCGGTGACCCCGCGGAAACCCCCGGTCGGGGGCATCGCCCGGGGAGGGGCCGAGCTGCTCCCGCTGCCTGGGTGCTGGTGGTGGTGGGAATGGCTCCGGAGCAGAGGGAGAAGCCCTCAGGATGGGGGGGTTGTGTGTCTGTGTCTCTGTGTGTGTGTGTGTGTGTGAGTGTGAGTGCGGCAGGGGCTGAGCTCGGCCTGGGCCGTGGGTGGCGAGGAGCCAAGCGCAGCTGAGCGGCCCCGCGGTGCAGAGGGGCCCATCGTCCCTGGGCAGGACACACACAGCTCACACAGAACTCCCACCCCGAGGGGCCCCGGGCACTGCCCACTGCACATCCGACACGGCCATCGCTGCCCCATAAACCTGTGAACGGGGCGGGGGGGGGGAGCTTTCCACACCAGAGAGACGGGAAAGCAAACAAACAGGAGGGCTAGGAAAGAGGGAGGATCCTGGAACACCGACGCTCCCATAAATGTCTTTTCCGTAAGTCTATTTACTCAGCTGCTGAAATTATTTCAGCCGAGTGATTAGTCTTACATGCTAAAACCAAGCCATCCATTCTCCTCTCTGATAGTCCAAAATCCTACATCTGGTACTTTATCTGCAGCCTATTTTCCCCCCTTTTGTTTAAAAGAGAGAATTTCTGCAGTGTTTGATCCCCAGATGCCCTGTATCATCACAGTTTGGGCTCAGGGGTGAATCACAGACATTGAAATTGGTTGTTTCAGTCCCACTTCGCTGCAGAGAGCTGAATCCTCCCTCACAAGGCTTTATTTTCTAATACGGAAGAGACAAAATTGATAATTTGAGAGCCTGACTTTCAAAGAGTATGAAAGGATGATGTTTTAGCTTCAGATGATAACAACCTTAAAACATATATTTGACCTCCCCGTAGTGCCTTGGGGTGTTGTAGCACCAAACCTGATGTGCTGTCTCTGGGGATGGGGCTTTCTGAGGGTTTTCTCTTTCTGAAAATTTCTGAAAAATTTTTCCAGGTAAAATTAGAGGCCTTGAAGACTATGTGTGAGGCCAGATCCTCATCACCAGCCTCAGTGATTCTCTGAGCTTGAGCCTGGCTAAAGTACATTGTGTATTGTACATCCAGGTGTCAGTGTGGTATACAATAAAATAACTGAGCATGGGATGTACATAAAACATCACCCACTGTCCATTACCAATAATCTCCAGTTTAACAGGAACATTTAAAAAGCCAAATTTTTGCACTTCTTTCTCAAATCACGTGGAGTCTTGCCTGAGCCTGGCACTGCTTGGCACAAAGAGAACTTACAGGCACATCTAATTAAATCGTATGAATCAGGGATATTGAATTGTTGAAAGGGTTTTTTTCTTGTTGTTATTGCAGTTTTAGATTTCTAATGATTCCAATAATCTATGAAACTATTAATTCCAAGGTTTAAGGGAAAACACAAAAAAGACACCTTTTTGGGACTCCAGGGGCTGCATGTGAATCTGATTTTCCAAATGAAAAGAGTTATAATATCAGTTAAAACCTAAAGGCTTCACTTTCACAAATCTTTTATGCTAGATTTTATACAGCTAATACATCGCCAATGTTTCCAAGGAAACCAATATGCCCTGTTCTCACTGAAACAAATCTCACTATTAAAACAATTAAAAACTTAATCTGGGTTCCCTCCCTTCCTCCCCCTGTCTCCTTTTGGTATTATCGTGCGCATTTTAATTAAAAACACGATTGCTATAAATTTTTTACACATACGTAGGCTACAGCATAAATTACCTACAGGAACCTTGACTCCAGAGCATGATAATCGGGAACAAAACGTACTGTAACAACTGAGCAAAGCCAAATTAACAGGAGTCTTGATGAATCAATTATAGCCACTGCTCATCTCTGAAGGCCACAGCTGATGGAGAGGAGTTCAAAACTCTGCCTGGCTGTGAAAAACACAGGTTTATGTGTCAGGTGTGGGTCACACAAATTCCTGGATCTCAGCTGACACTGAGGCAGTCCTGGCTGGCGGAAGCTCCGGCTGTCCAAGGAGGAAAAGGCAGCTCCCAAGGGCACCAGCACTTGGCTGTTTGGAAGGAATTCTCCCGTTTTTTTCTGCTGGATGACCGAGCAATGGGTTTGAAGGTCACGGTGGCTACAGGATGCATCCGTTTCCCAACCCACTTCCGCAGAGCCGCCGCTGCACTGACTCTTCACTACAGAGAGGTGGGATGCCATGGGATACAGTTGCCTGAAAGCAGGCTCAGAGGAGTCTCCTGCCTTGTGCTTAGTGTAAAAGATGTGTAGATCTGGGATTTAGGGACAGGGCTAATGATGGCCTTGGCAGTGCCAGGGGACCAGTTGGACTCAATGATCTTAGAGGTCTTTTCCAACCTAAACAATTCTATAATTGTATGAACTTAATCAAATGAGAGGCCCCAGCACCTCCACCTGCACCCACTCTCCTGCAATGAGAGTGCCTGGAGAAAGAGAGGGCTTCAAAATCCATCACTGATAGCGGGCTGGGAAAATCTGATGGGGCTTTACAGCTGCTGTCAAAGCACCTCCCTCCAAAGCTGGGTCTTGGTGGCACAGACAGAGCAACTGATGTCCTTCTTTGGAGGAAGTTCCTTGTCTTGCCAGGTTTCTGTGTGTGAGATTTTGGGGGGCAGGCCTGAGCTGACAGCTCAACTCAGTGCCATAGGCACCTTCCACTGGCAAGGGCATGGCCCAGTCCCAGGACTGGCTGCGCTCAGAGAAGCTGCTGCACTCCTCAAGCCTCTCTTGGTTTGTTTGTGCTGACTGGGAGAGCACCATTGCTGTCCTCAGGAGTTGGAAAACAAACAGGAACCCCGGGTGCCAGCACCAACGAGCTTAAAGCCTCGATGCAAACACACATTCAGGCTCTGTGCTCCAAGTGTTTTGCTGGTTTGATCTGAAGAGGTATTAGGATCCAGGCACAGGGCTTTGGGGTCTGTCTGCCAAGGAGAAGGATCTGCAGGTCAAGAGGCTCCTGAAAAGAGGAAACTGGCTCCAAGCACGAGGAGTGAATGCCACTGGGAAGGCAGCAAACACAGCCCCACTCTTTGTTCCCCCTCATTGTGTTCCCGGCTCTCCCTGCTGCACATTCACCCGGCTCCTCTGTTCCCTTGTGTGCGATCTCCACTCCCGTGACAAGAGGCTGAGCACGAAGGAAGGGAGCAATCGGCACATGGATGTTTCATGTGGATCCAAGAGCTAAATCTGGCCCTGGCTTGTGTGCTCTCCCCGGCTCCCCAGGGAGCAGAAGGGAAACGCAGCCAGAGCTGCTTCCTCCACCATTGTCTGAGCACTGGGACATCCTTCTGCCCGCGCCGGCCAAGGGCAGGGGATGGGGATGGGGTGTCTGGGAAGCTTCCAGTTTGCCTTACGCCTCTGCACAGGGCTGGACAGAGAAACTGGAGTAGGGCCCAGGCTCTGTCCTCCCTCCCTGGGATTCCCTTAGGCATTGGGTTGCCCAGAAGATTTAGGGAAATGAATCTCGCTCGCTGCGTTCACACACATCTTTTAGGGTACTGCGTGTTGCTGTGTGCTCTTTGCAAATGCAGTTTCCTGTGAAAAAAAACCCAGCCTTGCTAACATCCCACATGTAATGTGATACATTCCCATTCATACACACTTCCCACCACTCCCGACACGCAGCACTGTACAACCAGAGAGACAGAAAGTGTACGGCATGTCTGCACTCAGAAATACCGAATTCTTCTGGTGTGCAGGGGGTGACTGGGGGTTATTCGGGTGTGTTTCCCCACCCCTCCTCCCCCAGTCCCCCCTTTTCCAGAAGAGTTTGGAAAATTACTTTCCACCATCTGCCCTGCCAGAGCTAGGAAATATTTGGAATACATTCCATTCTCCTAATGAACGCGCAGCAGCAGGGGTGCTGCAAATGAGAGAGACAAAATCTTTCTAATGAACAACAAATGAACTAGAAATCACATCTACATTGCTTCAGCTTTTGTTGCCTATAGCTTTAGGGTGATTCATGGAGACAAAAATCAATGAATGCGCTGCAGACCCAGGTCTAGCACGGCGGGCAGAAGTCTTGCCGTGACCCAAGCCATATTTGTTTTGGATACAAATACAGACTCTCACTAGCTTCCTTTTCCTGTAACTGACAAAAAAGTAGGGGAAGAATTTAAGTATGGTCCCTACAATTCTTGTTAACGCTCTTCAAAACATGTTGAATTTATAGGATACTGTCAAACGCGTATTAGTATTCATGACACAAATCATGTTGCTCCCAACTGGTGTATAGAGATGTATCATGCTCTTTTGTTAAAAAAATAATGGGCTCAAAATGAAGAAATTAGTGGTTCTTTCTCAGAAGAAATGGGCCAAAAATCTCCAGTTGATCCACGCTCTCCAGAGACTGGGGATGGATGATGCTGAGCATGGACAGAGGTGAATTTCCAGATCCACCACAGCAGAAATTAAGGGCTTCTCTCAAGTGCTGTATATGCCATTATGAATATGCAATTAGCTGCTCTTCTTTTAAGAGTTTTACCTGCTGCAAACCAGCCAGACATAAGCAAGTTTCCACCCAAGGCTTTCAGTGTCAGAAACTTAGACATACAAAGGGGAAACCTCAGTTCAAGGCTCAGACGCTGTGCAAGGGGCACTGTGACCCATCACAGCTGGCTTTAGCACAGGAGAAGTGTGCATCTCTCAGCTTCTCCCTTAAAGGAAAAGCCACAGAAGCATAGGGAATGTTTCCAGCCTGCACTGAATGTCATCACACCGGCCACAGCAGGGCAAAAGCAGCATTGCCAGGCCAGGCAGATGTAAGTGCTAGAACAGGGAAGGGGCTGACTCCTAGAAATGGAACCTTAGGAGACACTACTGACGCTTTATACATTACTCTGAAATCCTAGATTGATGCCACACATTTCCTAGAGCATTCCCAGAGTACAGAGTTCCTCATAGGAAGCATCACCAGCAGGCAGTATTGGAAACAATTACCAAGAAATCCATCTCATCCTGCCTTACGGGAGGTTTGTGAAAGTCTGGAGCCTTTAGAGATATGCACAGAGCAGCCCCATCGCAGGGCATAAAAGTGATGGCCAGGTAGGCTTTGCCTTATAGTGACAGCAATACCTGCTCTTTTCTGCAGTCTCTGCATCCTCCATGGGGTGCAGGAAGATCGGGATAGAAAGCTTTGCACTGGCTTTCCTCCCTGCACCTGGTGCTTTCACCTGTTTGTGTGCTGAAGTGCTGATTTTTTGGTGTATGCCCTCATTTTCTAGAAGCCTGACTCCGCAGTTCCTTCAAGCATTTAACCCGCAAGAAAGTCAGCAGTTTCCCCAACAAGACCTTACATGACCAGGCCTCCTTATTTAATACCATCTCCTGCGCACACGTTCACCTTCCTTGTCTCCTATCCCTTGCAGTTCCACCCACCTGAAAGAGCAGCTGCATTCAGCATCCCAGATTCATTAAATAGCCGCTTGCTTTCCCCTTGTTCTTGGTCTCTCACATTAAAGCACATATTAAAAAGAAATTTAAAAAAAAAATAGAAAAAGAGAGAAACAGAACGTTCCTACAAAAAAGCAATTTCTTGGCTGGCCATTTTTTTTTTTTTTTAACTCCCCTCAATATGGCAGGAGATATTTATGTCTGAACAAATCCTTCTCCCTCCCAATCAATCCAGCTTCCCATGCTTCTGCAGTGCAGTCACACTGTTTATATCAGTCTGTTACTGTGAAAATTAATGTGACAACACAAAACGCAACATAATGACTAAAGGTGTGTGAAATAGTCCTGGAGAAATACGAAGTGACTTCAAATGCAAGGTACTTCCTCCTTCTCCTTTCTCCCATCCTACAAGCTGCTGCAGTTCTGAAAATGGGACAGTTTTCAAAGAGGCTATATTTGCAGAGCAAAGATGGATGCTATTTTTATTGCAAATTAGCAGATTTTTTAGCAGATCCAACCTCATTTGCAAGTGAAAGTGACTCTACTTACCATGCGGATATAGGTCTTATGTTGGAAACTCATGGAAATTCATGTTTTGAACATTCTTGCAGAAGAAAAAAATAGACCCTGCCTTTATTTCTGGCTGTGACTTGCTCCACTGAAGCAACACCAGCGGGGCAGCACGTCTTGGCTGAACTACTACATTCTGCGAGCGAGGGGAAGAGAACCTGAGGCAGTTTTCAGCTGTGCTCTGTGAACTTCTGCGGGCTGGGGACTTCAAGGGGTCCACAGAGATATGAGAAAAGGTATTCAGCTGTTAGAGCTAAAAATTTGCTATCCAGGGATCCACAATTCCCCTGGAAAGTTCTGAATAGTCTGCATATATATATATATATATATACACTTCTATGTATATATATATATATATACACATACATGGGGCCAGCTGGGGTTGTCCATGGTCTGCACTGATGTGAAAAATTCAATATAGTAAACAGTAACAGGAAAAAACAATCAGTTAACTGTTAGTCCTGCAAAAGATGCCCTTTCAGAATGCCAAACTTTTCATTAAATTGGAAAAAAAATCTGGTGAGTGGTTTAAGCCAAGAAAAACAGTTGAACAAAAATAGGGAAATAAAGCACCGCATTTAAGTGCTACTGAATCCAAAGAGTTTCAGGGGGGTTTGATTCAAAGTGAGATTTTTCAACCTACAACTTGAGAAACGTGAGCAAAAGGTTAAACACCTCTCAGGAGAATAAGTCATTACATCCCACATGGTACCAGTTGTGTCAAGCTCAAATCCACTTTACAAAAATTACTGAGAAAGTAAAATCTGGGGAGGGAGAGAAGAAACTGTGCACACCTTTAAAACCTTCATACAACACTGGGGCTGGATTCCCACAAATGTGAGTTGGATTTGGTTACAGCTCCACCATGGAAATGAATTAAGAAAATGAAAAAAAAAAAAACCAAACCATAAAAATCTTCATTTTAATATGGGCATTGCAAGAAGAAAGTGAAAAATAGACCATCAGGCAGGGAAAGCAGAGAGCTCCTATTTTGAGAAGTGGAGTCTGATTTAAACAGTGCAATTTCTACCTGCCAAATTTGCACATGCATTCCTTCAAACCGAAGCTACTCAGCAGGTGTGAACCTGTTTGTGCCTCTCCTGACAGGAGCACGACGGGGCGGGGAAACCAGCGGGGCAGGGAGTCAGGTATGTAACAAATCCTCCTGGCAGATGCCAGTTTTGCAGTTCTCTGCTGTACATGGAAAAGCAGAAGGTGAGTGTCAGCCTTGCTGCTGTGTTGCAGTGTGATGGGCTCAGCTTGTTCTCTCCCTGCCACATCGCTCTGTGTTTCTGGGATATACAGCTCCCTTTTCCATAATGTCCATTAAAACAGACACATTGTGTTCCTGAGCGCTGTTTGCATGGACTTCAATGAGATTTTTTTTACCACAGAGTCAGAGGTAACATCTTAAAAACACCCTAATATTCGTCTTACAAAAATACTCAAGTATTGGAAGCTGACATTGTTAAAGTAAAAATTAAAAAAGTCTCAGACATGAAACCCCAAACCTCCTCTGTTCAAACACATTTCACAGCAGGTATGAAATGCTCCATATACCTGTCCCAGACACTCGGAGTGAGGACACACTTGGACTGGAATCATGGCTGTCACACCTTTACCAGCACAAGCTGCAGGACTACAACAGAAATTACATTTTGGAAACTGGAAAACACATTTCATACTTCTTACAGGCCTTCTTTTTCTTAATATAGGTACAGGGAATATATTTTCCTCTTACTCACAAAAAGATCACAGTATTCTTTTGTGAGCATGAGGCATCTGATAATTTGTAGCAGGCATGAATTATTGCAGCGTCTCCATCCAAACAAGTGAACATCTGTATCCCATTTTCACTGGCACCATGAGATACCTGGCGCAGCCCCAAAAGGGAATGTTTAGCTACAAGGGTTTAAAATATGCAGTAATTTGCTGTTGTGTTATCTTCTGGTATTCTCGGCTTTTGGAAAAAAAAAAACCACCAAAACTTTATCAGTGAAGTCCTCCCACTGTCTATTTGCTTTGCTCCAGCCCAGAATGAAATTAATCAAGTAAAACAGTTTTGAAAGCCTCATTTATTTTCCCTCCTGAAGAGCAATGCTTGTGGAAGCCAGTTGGAGCAGGACTCTGTGGAGGATGGGATATTTCTTGTCCCCCATCCACTTCTTCTTCTCTACAGAGGGGGACTGTAAGTTTATTCAGCCCTCCCTAGGACAGTATCATTGGGGCAGTGATATTCAGCAATCCAAGAGTGGGGGTTCTATGGAAAGGAAGCCTGGAAGCTCTTTTAGTCCAATATTGCATCCTTGGCTTTTGAAAATATGTTTAAGATCATGTCTTTGTTGAAAGCAAGGTGCGCTTTCCCAGCTGGTCACTGTCTACAGCAACCAACCAACCTGCATAACATTCCAGGACAGGAAAGCTCCAATTCCACGGCTTTCAGCTCAGCCATGACCTTATATCCAGAATCTGCTTGGGCTGAGAAACCTTCTGCTAGTGAAATGATACTTTTCTTTGTATATTTACCTGGTCCCCCGTCTCTGCAATTCCAGCTGGGTGTCCCCCACCTCAGACAGAAACTCCTTTGGGGTGATCTCAATTTCATTCACCTCCAGTACCACGACTGGCACTGGAGGCAAGGGGGGATCACCCCAAAAGTAAGTCATTACCTGCTACTCCCAGTCTGCCCAGATCAGAAAGCATCCTTCACCCTCCACCCTACCCCAAGCTTCAAAGAAGTCACAGATACCTCCTTTAAATCCTTTTTTAGCACTCCCCATTTCCAAGGAGTGCCGTTTGAAAGGGGAAAAGCACAGCCTCAACACCAGTGTGTGCTGTGACTGCTGCCTGCGCAATACTCCTCACATTTTAACTCATCTTCCTTGGCTGTTTACACTCATCTGTAGCTTCCCATCAGGACTACGGGGAGGGGAATGCCCATTTTCCCTGTGGAAACTGAACAATGGGTCTTCCCTCCTTTGAACTGCTGGTGCTCTTAGATGGTTACCACTAGTTGTACTCCTACTCCTTTGGTCAGTCATGGTGGTTGCACTACTGCCTGCCTTTCTACAGCCAGCAAGAGCTCGGTCCCCACACCATTTGCTAGAGGAATTCCTGTGGTAAGTCCCTGTCACCTCAATATTCAGTGACAGTTTCATTAACACCTTCTCGTATGTGACTCCATCTCCAGTTCAACTCCCTGGGACAGGTGAATTAGGCAGATGGGGACATTTCCCCTGGTAGATTAAAAATGTTCTGGGTCACTTTTCTAATGTGTTGCTGCACATGGAAGTCGCTCAGTCCTTTAGCTGCACTGGGAGCGACACAATGTGCCTGGCACGGGCTGCAGTGCAGGGGGAGCAAGTCCTTGCTGAGGCAGCTGTTCCTGCACATTCCTGCTGGGCACCCCCTGTGCTGACCACACAGGAGGAGCCTGGAGCAAACTCCTCCGAACGGGAAGATGAGAAAAGTCTTTGATTAACAGCTTGGCCTTTCTCCATAGCTGGGAAACTGAGGCACCCAAGGCAGATGACTGCATCTAAACCACAGATGGCCAGAGGGTTTCAGGCAGAGCTGGGTACAGAGTTTTGGTCCAAGCTATTTAGACCACACATCATGTCTGATGACTAAAATGATGGCATTAATACTCTGCTTGGCTCTGGAATAAGAGACAATTAAAATGGTAGGAAAATTCCTGTTACTAAATGTCCACAGGGAAGCTGGACTGACAAATAAGAAACAAATTCACAAATATCAGTAAACAGCATGTTGAGCTATAGAAATAAAAATGAAAGAAGCACACAAGGCCAGGTCTCTGTAGAATAATACAGAGTTACACCAGTATAGCTCTAACTGCCCGGGAAACCTCTCAGGGTAAGGAGGGCTTTTGGGCCATGGCCTCAGGAAAGTGACATTAGGTAGTCCACAAATAATCTTGCTTTCAAGTTTCTTCACTCAGGAAGGTACTTTAAAAAAAAAAAAAAAATCTCAATCGATTTTGAGTCACCCCTCACCTAATACTGAGTATTTTCATAGATAGAGTTGAAGCCTTATCACAGCCCCCGCGCGAATAAACTCTGACCAATTTTGGAGGATTCTCCGTGCAGGATCTGTCTCCAGTGCTGCTCCCTGAATGTTTACTGGTTGCTAACTGTGCTCCCGCACAGCCTCCAATCTCGGAGAGCATCAAAGGGGAAGGAATGCCACTCGCCTAAACGTGATAGACTATTGCTGCAGGCAGGAGTAACTTGTGCTGTCAGTGTTCAATTAGCACCAAGTTAAACTAAATGTCTTGTGAATATTTCATAACGATCTGCCAGCATCATATCTGAACTCTCTGGCTTTTACCAAGCCACTTCCCTTCCAAAGTGACATGATGTGGAATTAAAGAGGAATGATGAGCCAATCTCGCTTGTTTGAGTATCTGCTCAAGAATTATGCTGTATAACTAAAAAGTAGTAGTAATTAAAAAAAAACACAAAATACCCCAGCAACAACTGTCACCTAAAATTATCCTTTGCTAATAAACTGTCTCTGAACAAATTGAGCGTTTATATAAAGCACAGTTCTTTTTCTGAACGTAAATTTATTGCAGCTTTCCCATTTACTTTGCAAGTTACAGGAGCTGATGTAAGCTTTTATATTTCCCATTTGTTTTTCACACAAAGCTCAGGAGTTAAATGGGTTGGAATAGACCTTAAAAGCCAGGGCTAACTTTAACTTGAAATGCTGAATCCATGGCAAAGCACCAGGTGAGCTGCAGGAGGGAGCCAGCCTGGGCTGTGCTGCGTGCGAGAAGCAGCAGCTCCGAGCGGAGCTCGCTGTGGGATCTGGGGCAGAAAAAAACACACTCACAAATGCAAATAACTCAGTGCTGCAAACCAGCCACTCTGCAGACACGCAAATCCCAGGCTGGAAAGTAGCTGTGGGATCTGCCTCACCTGCCTGGTGGTCCCGGGCAGTGTCACCGGGGAGCTGACTCTGGGCCTTGCAGCAGGAGCTCCGGAAAGCAGAGGCAGCAAAATCTCAAGGGTCACTGTGCTGACGGCTCATAGTCCTCACTGAAGGACAGCAGCTTCCCAGGAGGAGGGAGAGGTGCCACAGGGCACAAAGAGTCTTCCCCAGACTTCCAGCTGAGGCTGCCAATAAGGAGATCAGTTGGTTCCAACACTAATGGACCAAAGCCACCAATTCATATCACCTCATCCATCACAGACCCCGATGATAAACGATCCTGGGTTTGCACCAGCCTGGGCTGATACTCTGCACAGCGCAGCCAAATTGCCCAGCTCTGCCTGCTGAGGAGATGGTCCCCTCGACCGAGGAAGGACAGGCTGAACTAGAAACTTCTGCTGGCCTGGATACACAGGCTGGGATGAGTGTTCCAGTGCAGTTTCTTTGCACAAGCAGAACAAGTGCTGAGACAGGTTTTTAAGTTAACTCAGCAGGTAAAGAGCAATAGCAAGTCTGAAATAACCACAGAGACTGAACCATTTCACTTGCACAATGCCAAGTGGCCCATGGCTGCTCTCACCCACCAACACTGCCTTTGGGTTTGGAGTCTCATCACCCCTGGATTTTACAGGAAAATAGTTACCATGTATTAGCTATCTGCCCATAACAAAAAAATGAAAGTCACACCTCATTTGGTAATGAAGACTTGTAGGAAAAGCCCCATGGGAGCTATTCTACAGCATTAAATGCAGTAGTTACACGTTGCTGCAACTATATTGATATAACACATAAACCTTGCTCATATAGGCAGGATCTGGAGCTTGCCACTTTAAGATCAGCATTATATACCATAATATATAAATATAAAGAAGCTTTTCACCTCTAAGCTCCCTCCCCTTGGTGCCCAGTCCTTGCCCACTTCGATCACTCACTTCCCCAGGGTCCTGCAGGTGTGCACCCCGTGGCCCAGTCCCAAGGACACATCCTGGCTCCATCGCCACGGCAGAGCTTCCCATGAAGGGTGCTACATCAGACAAACAACAAAAAAAATCTTAAAAAGGGTGGGGGAGTTAGAGGAAGGAGGGGCAGGGAACTCCAGAGATACTGGAGACACCTGGAGAGATAGGCAGCAGACCTGGAGGAGAAAACAAGAGACAGCTCTGACCTCAGGGCCAGGGCTCTGCTGTTAAACCCTACACTAACTCGTGCTAATTAACTCTCCTCTCGCCTTTCCAGATAAGGAGGGAGTTGGCTCTGCTGGAGAGGGGGATTGGCAGGAAGCCTCATTCACTCCTCTCCACTCACACCTGAGCGATCTCCATGCCGGCTGGGGCGGGGATAAAGCCCAACACGATGATGTTTAAAGGCTCCCATAATTTGTTTAACAGATCTGAAGACCTACCAGCATTTAACTACTGCAGCCAGAGATGTAACACAAACAGCAAACCAAACCCAAGCGTTGGCTGGGCTGGAATATTAATCCATCCATGCCTGCAAGGGCAATGGAGAGAGGGAAGCACCTGCAGATCACGTACACAGCGGGGGGGGGGGTTGGCTGTGGACTTGCAGCCTCGTTAGCACTGAACGCTTCGACCCTCCCAGGCTACAAACACTGACATTTACTCTCCCCAAATGACTGAACTAATATCCTGATAGTGGTGGTGGCATCCTTCCAGCAGCTGGGACTGATAAGTTTTGTACATAGACCTGTTGGGGTTTTTGACACAGCCACTTGTCTGAGTGCCAACATCTGAAAAATAACTCAGGGGGCCTTTTATGGTTCCAAATTTGAGGCTTTTGGGACCTTTTCCATTTTTTTTTTCCTGTTAGACAATCACAAAGAACACAAATGCTACTGAAGTCTGGGCAGATAAGTCATGGAATAGATTTCCCCGATTGTGTGTTCAGCCGTACAGCAGTTGCCAGAGTAAATTCAAGGATATGCTTTAAAATACCAAAATACATTAGTAATGCTCATCTATGAAAATAATGATTATGGGAAAGGGATTTATTTGTAAACCTTAAAGAGAAAACACAATTCATCCCATATTTTGCTAGGGAAGAGTCCTATATGAATTGAATCTTGCTCCAGGAGCTGGAAAAATTCCAGGGGCTGGAATGCTCCCAGTGTCACCAGAGCTTTTCTGACCCACCCAGTCCCACTGGCTTTTAGCAGGTTGTTAGTAATAATCAGGAGGCTGTAAAAATAATATTTCACTGCGCTGTTGTTTTTTGTCCCTGGTAATCAATGGGTAGAGGCAGATGCTGAGTGTGCAATCCCAAACCACCAGACTGAGCTTCAGGCTCAGGCCCCCAGCACAGGGAGAGAGGAAAAAAGAAAGGGATCCAAGGCGAGGGCCACAGGAGGAGTAACTTTACAACTTGAAGAGGAGGTAGCACACGTGTAGCTGCTATAAACAAGGGGCCCTGGCAGGACAGGGAGTGCAGGGCTTTGCTGTTCCCTTGTTTATCTGTCAAAGCTGCTCATCCATCGTCAAGCACAGGTGTGACAGTCACTGAATTCAGGGCCCTCAAAGCCCGAGAACTTGGCATGGACACCCAGCACCCACTGCGAGACAAAAGGGTTCCCAGGACTCCCATCGCACGGGCAAGACCCGAGACCTCCGGCTGCGCTCGGACTCCGGGAAGGGCTGGATTGGGATTGGCTCCTGCTTCTCTGCACATGGAGATCTCAGCGCCTCGTGTTCCTCACCCACTGCACGTGGTCCTACACCAAACCCAGCCTTCCTGCCACACGCATTCCACTGGCTCCCTCCCGGCTCTCAGGGCGAGGTGGGCACCCCCCTGGCTCTCCTTGCAGCTCTCTGTGGTTGAAACCCATGAAAACCCCCTATTTTTGTGAAGCATTATAGTTCACCTGGTGCCTCCAGGTTTCTGAGAGATATTTTATTGCATTAGTGTTGTCAAATGGTGACATTTCTGAGTATAAGTCATAGGGTTGTTGTTAATGCCAATTTAATGGTGCTAAAATGATTAAATATGGCAGGCTTTTAAATAATGAGGTACATAAAAGGTGTTAATAACCTCTTAAGTGCTTTAATAATATTCTGTGCTATCATAAAATGTTAGTAATTGGACCTCTTAACTTTCATCTGCCATAAAGTAATGAAAGAAAAAAAATCTCAACAGAGGCGCTGAATGGCTGAAAATTTTGCTTAAATAAAAGAAAAAAAAAAAGAACAATGGTAAAACTGAGCCCTATTTGTTAAAAAAAAAAAGGAAAGAAAAAAAAAGAAAGCATTAACTGTAAAGCCCAATGGAACATGCATTTTAATATCATGCAAATTCTTAGCATTTCCAAAAAATGTCTTTGGCGTGAGGTACTGCAAGAACAAAGGAGCCCAGTGAAGGCTCAGTGCTAAACCCAGCATCAGCTGGGCTGCTTGGTGTGACGTAAGACAAACCTGTGTGTCACCTGTGTGAGTTAGAAGCAGCAGCTTTTTTGTACATAACAGGGCTAAGCCAAGCCTGGGCTGCTCTGGCAGGTCGTGCAGCTGAACAGAGCTTCTGCCACAGGTTAAAAACAGCAGATCTGCTCCTGGGATAGGACATCTCCTGTGAAAAGTCTTCTGGGACAGGCAGGGCTGCAAACCCCAGGATTTCTGAGGAACTGCAGGGGATAAAGGCTGAAGGATCCTTCACTGCCCCTGTAGGTAATGAGTTCTGAGCGTTGAAGAGCACACACTGAAGCACCAAACTGGATTGACGGGATGCAGAGCAGCCAAGTGTAATTAAAATTCTAAACAGGGAGGCCAAGTAGGAATATCTAAATAAAATTTGGACAAGATCCTGAATAAGCAGCAGCAGCTTCATCAGAAAAGGCCAGAGGTCTGTAAAATCCCCTCCAGGCTACTGCTTGAATCCCATCCAGCAAATAGAGGAACTGCAGCAGTGTCCATAAAATGTGCTGACACTGGGCTGGTGTTGCCTTAGGAGGCTCCCCAGGATAATGTCCAGAGATGTTCTTTAGGTCCCCTTCTCCCAAACAGCAACCCAAGCCAATCAAATTATTGTGAAACACCTGTGTCAGCAAAATAACTTCCATTAATGGATATTTGCAGGCTCCTGGTTCAGTGGCTCTCAGGGAACCCTTTTAAGGCCTCCATACCTGCTGCCTCACGTGCTTTGCTGTTCTTTATCACCTGTTAACACCTCCACCCAGTTCTTGTAAAGAACAGGTGCTTTGAACTGGCTCTAAAAAAGCATCTCTGAATTTTGGGGCTGAACCGGGTAACAGGCAGTGTAAGAGAGCTCTTCTGAGCATGAGACCCACCCCTGAGAAACATGGGTGGCTGTGATTTTTACCAGCCTCTATTTATAACGTTGCGTCACACAGGCAGGGAGGATGCACAGACCCACGTGAGCCAAGGCAACCAATGCTCAGCAGGGATGACAATAGGAAACAGCAGAAGCCAAGAGTTTGCCCATAGGCATTGAAAAATTATAACGAGCAAATTGATTTTGAGTAGTCTAAATTTGCTTGGAGATAAATCAGGAACCGAACAAATGCTCTATGTAACAGAGAAATGATTCACCCAGTACGGTGTTCCTCGAGCCACGAAGAGGGCTCTTGGCTGCTGGGAATGCTGGCTTTCTTTTTTTCTTTTGGCTTTATATCGCAGACAAGACCATTATTATTTTCTTGTTATAGGTCTAGTGCCGATGCCATTGCAGCCAATGAATAATTTTCCATTAGTCTCAGTGAAGGGCTTGGCCTCAGTAAAGCAATTATTCATCAACACATAAAGTACTTCCTTGACTCTCATATTTAAGAGTGAGATCTGGTACCCACTCACTGGCACCTCTCCCCAGCACAGCTACGGTTTGCGAAGTTCCTCCATGTCCCACTGCAGGCCTCAGTATCCCAGAACAGGATCGTTTCTTCTTACTGAGATGCTCTTTGCTTCATTTGATGTGCCCATTATTCGAGAACTGTCTCTCCTTTTGTCCATTAGGTAAATTCTGGACGAGCTTATTATTCTGCTTTGGTTTGTAACAATCCCTCTGGATCCATCTCTATGCTTATTAGGATTTTAGAAACGCAATCTAATTTGTGCTAAAGCATACAAATTTGGCTCCCCTATGATCTGTGCTGTCCCACACACCATTGCTGTGTCTGCAACGCAGCTCTAATCTCTGCACATCAGTGGAGGGAGCAGTGGTGGGGTACAGGCCAAGCAGGGACCCCCACTGAGACAAACACCTGAGCTCTGGTGAGCCTCAAGATCATAAGTGAAACCAATTGGTTTATAGGTAGTTCTTTTTAATTCCTTTTCAACTCCCCATGAAACAATCATTTTTTCAGCTTGACTGGAAACCATCAACCTGCTTTGGTGGCCATAGGAGCAGTCTGTATTTTGAACGAAGTTCCTGGAGTCAGAGGATGTGCAAAGCCAAAGAGATGCTCACGTGCTTTTTCACACTCATTCTCCATGGATTTTTGTCTGCACACCAGTTCAGACTGAGCCAGTGCAGGTCTGTGCCCTGCTCTTGCTTGCAGATCTCTGAGCACATCTCCACCAACATGGAGAAAGGCAGACACACCAGACACAGCAGCAGATAGCAGGGTTGGTTTTACTGCTCTTGATTGGGTAAGCTAATTAAGAGCAGAAGTTATTTTGAGCTAGGATAAGTTAAAAAAAATTGCATGAAGTGTTTAATTTTGTGATTCCAGCTTTGGTTTCTGAAGGAACATCCCTAGACATTACACTGTGTGGCTTCAGTGTGGCTCCTGTGTTGCAGCAGAAACCTTGCCATGGCACAAGAGAGCAGAGGAGGGGTGTCACTCCTGGAGCCACCACCCTGGGCCACTCCTGGAGCCACCAAGGCAGGTCAGCAGCACTGCCACAACAATGGGCAGCCTGGGCTCTTCTTGTTGAGGCTGAACAACAAGTTTTTCTCCAAGATTAAAGATCCTTTGAGTACCATTTAGTGTTTAAAACACCGTGCTCTCCCTCATGTAAAAGAAGCGGATAAAAAAGAAATCAATAAAGTGCCTGCAAAGTTGCTTCGTAGCGTCTCACATGCATATTTAGAAACCCTCTCTTCCCTGCCACTCACCTCATGAATCTATTCTTGGAGAATAAAAACTGGGATATACTTTGCAGCCAAAAGTAAAGTCATAAAGAAGTTTGCTCACGTTCCTCGACACATGAGATATAGAGTTAATTAAAAATTGTTCTCTGTACAACAGGTTTGTTTCACTGGAAAATGTCACTGATGTAAGGCTGTTCTACTCTTGTTGCCAACTACATTGAATTGACTCCATTATGAGCTTACTCCTCCCCCCTCCCTATTACTTTTCTTCCAATAATAAACCAGAGAGATCTTAGAGCCCACTTTTTTATTGGAAAAGGTGCATTAGGATTAGCTGAGTTGGAGCAGCCATTTTATGCCCCTCCAGTCCCTGTTTATCTATGGCTCTACAGAAGCAGCAAAACATTTTCCCCAGTCCTGCACAGTATAAACGAGATTTTTGATCCTACAGGCATGGTGCTGTTCAAAGATTTTTAATTAGATAAATACATTTTATAAAAAGATTTTGCAGAATAGTTGCCTCTAGCAACTGTAACAATCTTGAAGCTTCATCTTTCAAAAGGAAAGAAAACTCTTGCAGGAGGCTGGTGTGTTATATAAAAATGAAAGATGGTATTACAGAATTAATAGGAAGGGGCCAATGGAAATGCAGTCCCACTCCTGGAAACGGGAGTTTGTTTCATTACTGACTTCAAACAGCACATAGATTTGTGCTCTAATTTTTCCAGCCATGTTGCCAAGTGTCAGCCCCAGGCTGGAGGAATAGCTGGACCAGGCTGGAGGGAGATGTGGTGAGCGCTCTCTTTCCATAGCTGACGTGCCTCAGAAGGCACCACACCAACGTCAGCCCTGAGGAAAGCACGGCTCTCCCAGACCTAGTGCTTCCTGAAATTCAGGGGCATCCTCATCCACACACAGCGAATGTCACTGTGCCCTGCCCTTCACAGCACAGCCAGATCCCAGCAGGGCTGCCTGAGCTTGCTTTCCTTGCCAGCCAGCCATCCTGGAAGTGTCCCCAAGATCAGGAAAAGATCTGGTAGAAAAGATCAAGCAGCATCCTGCAGGAAAGCGCATTCCCAGGGCACCCTGCCTGGCTGGGCACGGGGAGGAGGGAACCCAGACCTTGATCCCAGCACCACGGTTGTGAGTCTTAGGAAAGGGCAACGTTAAGTTTAGACATGAGCCCAGTTCATGCCGAGGTGACCAGTGACTGCCCTGGTGCCCTTTTCCCATCCAGCTCAGAGCCACTCCTGAAGCTCCCAGAGGTCCTCTCAGTGCCGGGGCAGGGGCACTGTAAGACTTTCCCTCTTCCCCTTGCATATCCCAGGGAATGAAGCTTCCCAGTGTGCCATCAAGGTGGAGAGTTTTATCCCTGCAGACTCCGTGCAGGATAGCAGCTGGAATGGGAACTTTTCCATCCTCACCCCCATACTCAGTATATTTAGCCCTGACCTAGAAAGACCATCCTTTCTAGGGCTGAGCTGTGATTCAGACAGTCTGCTTGCTGAGCAGAGACTGCCAACTGTGCCGAATCAGAGCTGATTAGAGGTGGGAGAGAGCCTGAAAAACAATACACCCAGGCAAATGCAGTGGGTTTGGAGCATTTCATGAAAATTATATTTAACTCCATTTTTTTGGTGACTTAGAGAAAAATTAAAACAAACAACCCTCGCACCTTCCAAAATAACCCTACCTGTCTCTGGTGGGAGAGAAGAGACTGGCAAAGGGTTGCTATTTTAAATCACAGTGGAACAGGGTAAGAAAGAATATGCATGTAGGTAGATATGTGTATATATATAGGTATAGACACATACACACACATCTCTAGATGAAGCAGGGGACTTGTCTGAGAAGAGAGGAATGGACAGAGAAGCAGATGCTTTCTTGCATTTTAGGGGAAATTCTATCCTGAAGCAAAAAAAATTCTACCATGTCTAAGGGGAAACAAGAACAAAAGAAAAAAAAAAAACATGAGAAGATGTCTGGAGACATAAAATGCTCATAGAGAATTGTCTGTTGGCAGGTCACAAAGTGTCCCACCAGCCCAGCGTGCGTGGGACTGGAGCTTGTATCCCACAGGCAGTTATCCTGCAGACATGCTCAGGCCATCACCTGGGATCGGAGGGAGGAATCTTATCTGCAAGTCTGTGAGAAAACAGGAGGAGGTACATGTTGTCCTTATAAACTAGAAATACAGTCAGGGAGTTAAACTGGAAAACACAGCCCAGCCTGGAGAGAGCAGAACAGGAGACTAAACACAACAGTTTAACAAATAATTACAGGTTCTTTATACGGACTAGAATTTGTAATCCACCTTCATCCACTTCTCTTTGCACAGTTTAGAATTACAATGCCAAAGGGATCACAGGGAATCACAAAATAATGTCCTGCATTTGAGTGCAGAGCAGACAATCTCTGATGGTTTTAGATACTCTTTTCATGAAACATTGCCATGTGGCACCCAAGTGTTCACTCCATTGTACCTTGGCAAACGCAGTGGCCACGCTGGTACAGTCACTCACACAGGCAGGATGTTTGCAGACATTAAAAGTGATGAGGAAAAAAACAACAACCCTGACCTGGATAAGTTCTCCTCGATTTAAATTCAGGAAAGTGTGGGCATTGAATATTATCTCCGTAATACATTTGCCACACCATAAAACATAGTGGGGAATCAAGAAGCAATATCTTGCATTTCAACAAACGCTCGGTCTCTGAGGACTCCCACCATCCATTGGTATGTAGGAGTACAATTTATCATCTGGTTTTTTTATCTAAACTGCATGGAGAACATGGTATTATTACAGTGGTGCTGGACTGATATTTGGGGGACTGTGAATCCATTACCTGCAACAGACTCCCTGACTCCCTCGGTTAGTCCCAGCTGTTTGGTTTCCCATCTGTATTTCCATTTCAGAGGAACTTGAAATGAATTAGAGGAGTCAAAAAGGAAAGAGAAAATACCTGAAGTCTAATCAAAGTTATTGTTTGACTATAAATGAAAAGGTTTAGGTTTTTGGGTTGGTTGGTTGTTTTTGTTTTGTTTTGTTTTGTAGTACGGGTGGGTTTTAAACACTTCTGAGTAATTCTGGAAGAAATTGCAAAATGCCAATTTGCTTAGAAGCACCTTCAAAAACATTTCACCTTTTTTTTTTTTTTTCCCTTACACCACTGTTTTGGTAAAATGACACTGTTTTGGGAAACGCTACAGCATCCCCTACTCTGCATTTTTGGCCTCCAAAAAATGACCAACACCATACAGTCAGATCTAATCGGGAAGTTTCTTTTAACAAAGTACATAATGAAAGGCTTTACTTTAAGCACAAGCTTAAATCCATATGGCTTTAGTGAGTTAAGCACAATTAAGGAACTGCCAAGTGCTTTGCTGGGGGATTCTGGAGTCAAGCACCGAGCGAGCGCCTGGGCTGAGTGGGGTCCTGGAGCACATGAGGAGAAGTGAAAATAAAGCATGAAGAAATAAACAGAAAATAAGCACGGCACTTGGAGGCTGTGAGCTTTGTTTGTACAGTATTTCTAAGGTGTGTTTTGTATGTTTGAAAAAATCCCGTTATTCAGGAGCCTGGAATTGCTCTTCCATCCCCAGCGCTGATGAATAGCAGAGGCACAGCGTGCAGCCCTTTATTCTGAGGGAGCCTTAATCACTCCCCTCCCGAAACCGCTGCTCCATTTGACTGACAGAATTAGAAGCAATCCACATATTGGAGGGGAAAAAAGAAAGGCAGACCCATTTGGTTGTCAGACTGTGGGTACATACACAAAGCTTTTAGCAAAAAAAGAAAGAAGAAAAAAGAAGAAAAAGTTGTTGCCCTCCTAAATGACATCTATATTAATGACATGAGTGACAAGCTTAAGGGGAAAATTATAAATCTTTCTTTCCAGCTTTTTTTTTTTTTTTATTGCCCAACCATATATTTCATCTTTCCAGAGAGCAGCACCATTAAACCCGTGGCTGACAGACACGAGTGCCGTGGATAAGCTGCAGCCAGACCCCTCTGGAGCAAGGGTGGGCACTCTGGGAATGCTTGTCCAGAGGGCACGGCTGAGGTCCTTCTGCCTTAGGCAAGACCATGGGGTACCAACACAACCAGCAGGACACAGGTCACCATCCCTGCGTGGCAGGAGGGCACCAAGGGACAGGGGCACTCAGGTGGGGCTGTGTGGTTGCCCAGGAACCCAAGAGTCCTGGTACCCCAGTCATTTGGGTCTTCCCACCCTTCAATATCTGTCCCAGAGGGAATAAGCAGAGGGAATGTTCTGCCACTGTTCTTGTGGCAGAACAACTCTCAGGGGCTGCAACCTGCCAGCAACAGCACCCAGGGAGGCTCCACAGCCCCCAGAGCCCTCAAAGGATGTCCCGTGTGTTGGCAGAGCCACAGCCTGTCTGTCTTTACAAAGGAGCTCTGGACTTCTGATGGAAAGAAGAACGTGGGCTCTCCTCTCCCACCATACACGAGGCTGCCTCTGTCTGCAGAGCAGCCACAGACCTCTGCATTCCTGCTTTGTGCATTTTCCTACACAGTCTCCAGGGAAAACACAGAGGAAGACAGAGGAAACCCCAGTGTCTTGCGGGATCACAGATGTAGATGTAATGATCTTCATTTGGAAAGAATTCTTTTAAATTTTCCCAAACCAAGTTCTGTTTTCCCTGGTGGTGCTACACAACTAATAGAACTGATGGACCCACGCTGCAGTGTGTGTGTATTTACATTTACACACACACACACACACACACACACGGTGTTCTTTTTTCCACATGAATCTCCTGTGAAAGACCATTGTGGGCATGTGTAGCTGCCTGTGCTCAGAAACACTGCAAAGATATTTCCTTGAGTTTTATTGTCTGTGACCACTATACTTATGTTTTATAGCAGCCTAATTACAGACAATCCCCTTTAAATGCTGACATGCAGTGCTAAGTTACTCTGCAGGTGAATGAGTAGATAGAACATTTCTGTTTGTTCTCTAAAACTGTTTAGTATTATTAACTGGATTTATCAACAGCAGGACTGTTTGGAGATATGAATCCATTTAAAAATGGTCCTTGATTTCCCATCACCAGTGGCACCAAATCCATAGTGTTTGGGGAATGGTTTTTTCATGAAGGAAATGGAGTATTAAAAAATTAAATGGGTTCACTTGAAACCTCCTGCACAGCTTAGTTTATAGCAGTAAAAGGCAATGATAGTTCCTTACAAATCAATTCAGGGGAAAAATAGAATTAAGAAAAAATAAAAATTAATAATCCAAGTGCAGCCATGTCCTGCTCTCTGGCTCTACCTGTGCTACACAGTCCAAACAGAGACAGCTCCCTCCTCTCCCTAGCACTGCTACTATAGATAATAAAAACTAATTTAATTTTCTGTCACTCTTTTCATTTTAATGGACACCCAGAGATTTCACAGCTGTAGGAGGACAGTGCACAAAACCACATCTTCTCTGGAATGAAGAGGCATCAAAAAAGAGAAATTTTGTGTGGAAATATCAGAAGAAACATTGTCATGAAAAACAGGCTTTAAATATTGAAAACCTGTAAAGGACAACATACAGCACAGGGGAAACAGGCTGAATAAAACATGCTGCTATTAAAGCCCTGCAGCTCAGTCCTGAAGGGATTTGCGTTTTCCCGATGCAGACTGTGATTTTTCAGGGATTCTGAGTGCCACTGGAAGGCCGTGGGTCTGCAGAGATGCCGAGCCTGCAGAGCAGTCCCTGTGCTGTGACAGGTAGCGGCTCCCTCCCAGGCTCAGTCTGGCACATTAAAACCCAACAGTGCCTTTCTTTTCTCAGCTCTCTGCCTCAGAGGCTCTCTAACGTGTTACCATTACCCCATGCTCATCCCACCACGGCGATAAGCGCAGTATAAATAGCTACCAGTAGATGACAGATAGAACATGGACATGACAACAGTGTCCTCCCCCCGTTCCCGCAGTCGGCACAGCAATATCTGTCGTGATCCACTCCTTGCTGGGACTGCGGGAGCACAGTGGAGCTGGCAGGAGTCGAGCTGACGCCAGGAAAACTTCTCCTGCTGCCCCCAAAACCCCATCGGAGGTGAACGTACAGGTGGATATTTGTCTGAGCCAAGTAATAACCTCGGGGTTAATGAGGACTTGGCATAATTTAAGAGATGGTCATAACTAGGAATTGATGTAATTTGATGTTCAGTGCTTCAGCAAGCTCCCACTTTGGCTCTTTTTTCTCTTAAAACCCTGCAGCAGTGCTATCCAGCTCAGGGATAATGGAGGGGATTAAAAATCAGCTCCTTGTCTCCTGCTAATTCTGCTTGTCTCTCTGCCCTATATCCAAAAGCAAAAAAATAGGAGCAGGATGTCCAGCTTTGGGAACCATCATTTGAATAGGTCGACTGGCAAGAGGCCAGGGAAGAGCAAAGAGGAATGATAAGAGATTTGGAAAACATGACCTGTAAGGAAAGGTTGTAGGAATTGGGTTTGTTTAGTCTAGAAAAGAAAAGAATGAGGAAAGATATGATAAGAGGAAAAATGCGATAAAAGTCATCCAATATGCAGAAGTTTGTTATAAAGAGAACAATACTCTTCTTGTTCCTTCAGCAATCACCTTCTTTACAGCAAAGATGACTGAGCTTAAGGCATTAGGAAAACATGTTCCCAGCTACATGCAGGAGGAGGAAAATCCTGGACCAGACTGCGTGAGGCAGTTCTGGTGCCTCCTCTGCACAGGGGGCTTTACTGGGGGAGAGGCCACGTACCTCTGACAGCCTCCTCTGGCCTCCTCTGGCCCCATCTCCCACCACTCTGTGCTCAGGTCCTGCAGCCAGACACTGCTGATGACATCCATGATGTGTGTGTCCATTGTCCCCCCACCCCTAGCAGCCCCTGTCCTCTTGTTGGAGGGAGAAAGCTGTAGTTCCCTGGGAAACACTGACTGTTGGGGTGTGGTGACCACTGGGAGGTGCCTCCAACCCCAGGAGGTACCTGGGTACCCCCAGGTTCCCAGTGGTGCAGTTACCATGTGCTGGGGCAGGAGGTGGCTCGCTGTGCCCTTCCAGGTCAGTGCCTCGTGACAGCCCAGCCCCTCTTCACAGAGGAGTCGTTCCTTCCGCTCGGGATACAGTTATTTATTGGCATTAGCTTCGAGGGTAGCCCTGCTGTGTTGGGCTTTGTGCTGAGAGACACTCGTGGGCACAGCACAAACCATCAGCACAGCAGGAGAGGAAGGAGGCAGAGCAAGGCAGGGTCACGCCGGGCAGGAGACTCGGCCCAGGTTGTGACCCTGAGCAGGTGCCACATCTCCATCACTGCCTTCAAGTGCACAGGGACACCCTGACCAACCACAGCGTCCTGGTAAAGAGGTGAGCCCTGGCCTGAAGTCAGGGCAGAACTGGCTTGCAGAAGTCAATCACGTCCTGCAAAACTTGTAAATCTTTCACGAGGTTCACACGGCCTCAGACTCCCCAGGCTTGGCAAAGCCTGACGGGCGCTCTCCTCCTGAGCTGTAAAGAGCCTGGATTCAACACTCAGCTGGCAACTTGCTGAAGATACATGGGGCAGAAAAGAAACCAAACTTGCTCTGTTTAGACTGACATTGGCTCCCCACTGTTGACAGCAGTCCAGATTCGGGATCTGGTCTTTCTCCCACTGAAGTCAACAGGGAATTTTTCCGCTGGCATCAACAGGGGCAGTAATAAGCCATTGTATCTGTCAGTGCACATTGCCAATGGAAGACAAACTGGAATGCCTAAGTGCTGTCTGTAATAAGAGATCATTTTTTCCCTCCCTCCTCCTCTCCCTCAAGTCCATTTTCAGACCATAACCACATTTTAATGAATAAAAAGTTGTTGTTTCAAATCCTTGCAGAACTGCAGTCCCTGCCAAGCCTGTTTTTCTTCTGGAAAGACAGATGCATGTGCTCACATTATGGTAGTTGTTTTTTGCGTGCCATATATTTTCAGTGATGTTCATGAAACTAGTATTAGTGACACTAATAATGACAAATCAGAGGGCTAATATTGTTTAACCCTGTTAAAGAGTGTTATTACATTTACATGTTCCCACAGAGTAAATGCTGTTTGGCTCAGACATATGTCTTGCTATCTGTTTATTTTTATGAATCAGAAATGAATCAGCAGTCAAAGAGTGTCCCGTAGATTTATATGTCTCATATACCATTTTAGAGGGGAAAAACTCCCCCCACCACCAGGGCTTATAGAATCATTCTTTGTTCAGTAGAGGCATAATAGTATTATTAAATTAATTCTAATCAATAAGACAGATTATTGCAGGTCTGCATGGGCTTACCCCCAAATGCTGAGCCCTGAGGAGGCCAGCCTGTGCTCATGCTGATGTAATACTCATTCCTACTCTGAGGGTGAAGACAGAACTACACCTTCAAATTAGATTTCATGTGTGCAGCTGTCTGGTTTTCACTGTTTGTGAGCTGATACTGCTTTTTTCTCAAGCCGAAGAGTCTTTCGGGATGCAAAGAGCAAAAGCATAGTGTAGTCTGCATCACTTAGGTCCTATTTGTGGACAAGACCTACAGTAATTCAGAGCTGAAAAGTGATTCTCTCTCTGCACTGCACTCAGCAGATACATAAATACAACAACAGCCACTAATATGATGTTTCCATCCACATCTTTCTTCAATACAAAGGACTTTTGAGGAAAGCGTTAGGAACCTTGGACAAGGCTTTGAGAAGAACCCCCCACTCTTTGAATTGTTGGTTTTCTAACATGGCTAGCCCTTGCATCTTATTGGCAAGCAGCTGATAAGGCTTGATAATATCTGCCTTGAAATAATGAAATCAATACACTGCTTCAGAAATTTGACCAAAAAAAGTTATGTAAGAGGTAAGAAAAACATCACACTTTCTCAAAGCATTAGATATTCCAAGAATTACAGGAGGTAATTTAAATTCAACTCAGCCACTACTGTTGCAATATTGAGGTTTTAAAGTCAGTTTATTTATATTTTAACTTTGCAGTTTCCCATAAGGCATGGTCAAAGTCTTTAACAGAATCACTGACATTAGGAATTCTCGTCCTCCTTTTCCCTTGCTCCTTATCAAGTGTACTTTGTTTCCTGCAATGGTTTATTGGGACCATCTGCATCTCCTCCTGTTTTCTCTCAGGCATGGAGATAAGCTTTCACCTTTGGATGTCTGGTTGAAGTCCAGCTGGCAGTCTGGATGTGTTTGGTGGTGGTGGCTCGGTGCCTGTTGCGTGCACGCGCCAGTCTCACAGAGAAACCCACGTGAGAACCACCCTCCGTGTTCAGGACCAGCTTCACTTTCCTCTTCAAGGCCAGGGCCAAGAGCTTCAAATTCAACTACCTGAAATATGAACTGCTCCAAGTCCTTATCCGAGCGATTAAACAAATGGCTGGGTTTTCCAGAGACTGTGACCCCGCACTGATGGCGGAAGGGAGTGACAAGGCCGGTTCAGATGACCAGTGCACCCTTTGCCAAACCAACACCCAAACTGCTTTCCACATTTTCACAAACTGCTCTGGGGACTAATTACATCTTTGCAGTTGTTTCCCTCTCCTTTCCTCCTTTCTGACCCCACTGGCCAACCTGAGGGCAGCTGACTGCCCTCTGCATCCCCTCTGGACTTTCAGAGCACACACTCACAGCAGCTGTCACCTGTGACAGCAAAACCGACAGGCACTTCCACCCAGAGCTGCCCAGGAAGGAGAAATTGCCACAGAAGAGGCACCATTTATCCCACATGGCTCTTTTGGATGTCTGGCCACCTCACCCTTCTCCCTGTTACTGGTTTGTGCCCTATTCAGGACTTGACTGCGAAGCAAACAGCCTTTGGTGATTCTCCCACTAAGGCCAGCCCAGCTGGGTAATCTGGTTTCTTTGCAGCCAAGGCCTGGTAAAACACACCACAGCAAATGGTTAGAAAGTGAAATCAGCCTCCAGCCGACGGGGCGGAGGACGGATCTCCCGGAGCAGAGGAAGGATGGGAGAGCTCTCCTCCACCGTTTATCTGGAAACCCTGCAGAAATGCTGCAGTCTTTGAAGATAATAGCAGCAAAGACAGTTCCTTTCTTCTCCCTTGCCTCCTCCTTTCCTCCCTTCATTTTGGAGACACATTATCCGTACAGAGGGTCAAGTATCCAGCTAAATGAAACATTTTTCAAAAGCTCAGTGTGAAGGTTTGCAATGCAGACAAACAATCTCGAGCCTCACTGCACATTTTCCCAAGAAACCGAAGGAACACCTTGTACTCTGAATCTTTTGTTTCTTTCTTTTTTTTTTGTTCTATAAATATTTTTATTCTTTTTTCTTTTTTTTTTTATTATCTCCTGAAGTAGAAGAAACTTCTAATCTTTGCTCTGCCTATTTGATGTTTAGAGAAGCCAGAGAGACAAATCTGTAAATGTGCTTTCTCTGTTTGTTAGATATTTTTTTTTCTTCTTAAACACAGGCTGCAAGTCTCAGAAGAAGTCAAGGACTCGAGTTTCTCTTTGTTTTTAGTGCCTGGCTGTTTCTACTGTGTTAAAGTGTCAGCTCCAGATAAATAAGGGAATGAAAACAGAGAAGGTCTATTTAAGAAAAAAATGTCTGTCCTTCAAAGCCTGGAGAGATAGAAGAGGATTTATCATCTCCCGGGCATCATCCAGGGAATGTTTTGGAGCCTTGAGGCAAATTGTGGATGCTGGAGCCACAGTAGTGGGTTTTATGTGTCCTTAATATTGCACTGAGAGCTGAGCTGCTTCACATCCAGAAAAGTGAAATAGTGGACTAAACATGGAAAAGAAGGGGGCAGAAGGAGGTACTTCCACTGTGGGCCACCCCATCCCTTTTTTGGGATACAACTGAAGAAGGTCTGGCATGGGTGTACAACTTCTGGACCTTGACAGACTTGGGCAAGAGTGAGCTTTTCTAAAGCACTTCTGGCTAAGTATCACAGCTTATATAATCATTTCAATTAGTGCAGTGCAGTCTTGCTTATTTGGACTCATGTGATTACCAGAGAACCAAGGCTGAATTAATTTAAAAGGCAAAAAAAAAAGTAGGTGTCTTTCTTAGAGCTACTGAGAAAAGTTCAAGGGAAATGTGGATTTCTCCATTGATTTTTCCACAGAAATATTTGTGATGTGATATTTTGCTTACCAACTTTTTTTATTTTAACAACATATGGTAAAGCAGCTCTGCCTCAGTGGGGATGTGCGGGTCTCACTGAGCAGCACTGGCTCCCTGGACTGGAGACAGCCTGGATTATTTTAAAACAACAGCCCTTTATAATTGCACTACATGAGGAATCAAGGCTAATACAGAAGAGTTACCATAACAACAACACCTCAACACGGTGCAAGCACAAATACCTTACACATCCTGGGGAATGATTCAGTGCCATGTTGGGTGAAAAACGTTCACCCTTGCAAGAACAGACCACTGGAAATGGTGGTGCCTGAGTCATAATTTTGTAGCAGGAAATCTGTCCATGAGAAAAGGCTTTAGCAAACTAATTATGAGAATTTTATTGCTATTTTATCTACCAGTGGCTATGTTAGCTACTGTAAAGACTGTCACCCACTTGCTGACTGATGAGTCCTACAACTCAGCACATGCAGGAGTGTTTCACTGCAGAGTTTAGGGCAGCAGAATAGAGCTCTGAGTGGCTCAGCACAGCACAAGTGGGAAAAGCAGCAGGAAAAGGAAAAAAACCAAACATCATCTTCCAGAGCTAAAGTTAAGATGGCCCCAACACACAGTAGGAAGGGAAAGCAAACACAAGTCATAGTGGCAAATGACAGATTATTTTTATGAATGTGTTCTTCTGTTTGAGGGGAAGGTGTATCTATCAAAAATGATCCAACTGGAGAGATGTGTAACAGGAGCAAAGATTGGGGGGAATAGGGCAGGGAGGAGAGGGGTGAAGGGATATATGGAAAACGATGCGGGTGGACAAAGGGAGGTGACTCTACCAGAACAGCCAAGAGAGACCTGTTTTTCCATCCTCACACCCAGGAGTGGCAGCTGCCTTCAGAAACCCCTTTCTGACTTCCATGCTCCAGCATCATTGCAGTTCTTAAATAAAATCCCACATTTCAAAAGACCATTAGGCCTTTTGAGGGGTTTGGGGGTAGAGTTCTTTTTTTTTTTTTTTTTTTAAGTGAGACTTGCTGGTGCTCAACATTTTGTTGTCTTTAGAAACCAAGTGGCCAAACAACACAGTTCCTTCCCCTTCAAAGGCATCCTTCCACCTCCACGGGCTATGATGAAGTTGGCTGCTCATCACATCAAGCTGCACCAAATATTGGCTTCCACTAAAGAATGACCCAACAGGGCATGCTCCTCACTCCAACCACTGCATCTTCATCATTCCCTTTTGCTTCACAAAGTATCAGCCCTCAAGTTTCCTCTAGGTTTCCGTAAGTGTTGCTCTAATGCAGATCCTGCTCTTTTCCTTATTCCCAGAAGAGCAGTGCTTCATTTTGCTTACAGTCCTTCACTGCTATCATAAAAAGAGAGCTCAAGTGATTTCTGCTCTGCTTCCTTTGATAGTGATATTCAGCAATGAGATTCTTTGTGTGAAAGAAACCCAAGAAAAGCAGCTTTTCCTAGCATTATAATTTGTTACAGTTAGGTGTTAAAGTTTTCAGCTGAGCTGCTGGTGATAAACACTGCATATGCTCCAGCCTGCGTAGGTTCCCACTAGATTTTCTTTGTCCAGGTTAGGAACACAGTAGTTTTAGGTTCCTACTGCAGCTAATGGAGAGAAAAAGGCTTTTTAAGAGCTGTGATTTATCCCACTTAAGACCTGAATCATTCTGAGGGGTCTCAGGGCAGGTGCTTTGGCAGCTGACACAGGTACTTTTGGGGTTGGATGGTGCCTGCCCTGAGCTGCTCAGCACCTCAACAGGGGAGAAAATAAGTGAACGGGAAAGAAAAGCATGACACAAGAGCAGGAGGCAGGCAAGGAGGCTTGGAGAGATCAGGCACTGCCTGGAAATCACACATGGCACTGGAATGGGAAGAGAATCCACATCTCTTCATGAAGCCCTTTTTGTGTGCTCTGTACCACAGGGCTCTTGCTCTGTCAAGCAAAAAGAACGTGACTCTGTATTTCCTTTTTCTCTTCCCTTCCAGTAGTTGCATGTTAATTAAGCACTTACATTTTTCCAGAGCAACTGTAAGACCAGAAACCTCTGAAGTCAGATGGAAAGAACTAAACATTTCAGCCACTGTGAAGTAGCCAGAAAAATAAGCATGTGGGAAAAAAACACCAACACATTGTGCAAATAAAATTGCTGAGGGGAATACAGAAATCACATGAGAAGGGCAGATAGGGGCATTGTGCAAAGGATAAGGAAGGGGAGTTAGGAACAAGGGGAGGCTCCTCATTTTGCTTTGTAAGCACAGTTGGTGAACAATTATCATTCCCATTCCTGCCCTGCTCCCCAAGGTTTTTGACTCCTGGAGTGCAGCCACACAAACACTTCGTTTCACACTCTGCACAACCTTGAGGGTCCCACGACCTCCAGCAGGCAGTGGGACAGGAGGGAAGATGGGAATCAGCGGTGGGAGCCTGGCCAAAGGGATCTGCCACAGACAAAGAAATGAGCTCTCCTGCCCACGGCTGACCTACCTCACGAGTTTCTTGCCTCTATCTTGCTTTTGCTCTGGAGCTGGAAAATTCTGCCTAATTTGTTGTGCCAAAAGCCAGATTAGCTCCTTGTGTGGCTATGGAGGCAGAAAACTAAAAATGATAATCAAGGGCTAAACTGATTATTTTATAAGACCTGATCTGATTTTGAAAATAGCCCTCCCCTGAGCAGACAGTCCAACTAAATGACCCCCAGATGTCTCTTCTAGTAAAAGCTGCAGAATTTCAGGAAAACAAGTCTTTTTACCCAGTGGGCTACAAAAATGGCATTTCCAACAGTTGTTGCCTTCCTTTATCAGAAAAAGACCTAGACTTAGCCCTCAGGGGCTCAACAACCCTGAAATCCTGGAGCAAGGAGAGACTCTCTACAGACACATCAAGCTCCTCAATGCCTTTCCTTCTCCACCCTTGCTGCGGGATGGCACACCAGCCTTTCCCCTCCAATTCATTCACCTCTTCAGAGAAAAGCCCAAGCCAAGTGAAAGATGAGCTGACAAGGCTGCAGACCTTCCTGCTGCTGGTCTCCCACAGCAGTTAAGGAGTGACCATTGCAACACCAGACCAGTAGAGTTTCTTCACTTGTTTTGAAACTGTCTTAGCTTGGACACAGCTTCCTGGGTCATTCCTTGGCTGTGTTTATAAACTGCTGTATGTAGGACCTACAGATGCTCAGCATCTCCAGAAATAGGGATGGAATATAGTTTATGTGGGCCAGTTTTGTGCACTTCAGGCTGTTTTCCCTTCCGGCTGCTATGTTTTAAACCAAGCCAAGATGGCAATCCGCAAACCCAGCCACAGTGGGGGTAGATGGAGCTGCCCCCTTAAATGCTGTCTAGTGAATTAAGTCCTTAATAACAATCGGAAAAGGATCTCTGCATCACAGCAGAACAAACTTTGCTCAAAAGAGGTTATCAACGGGACCCCAGGAGACCAGTCACCGTGAAGATTTACTTCATTCCAGAAATGTTTTGGAAGCAATTACTTCATCTTGTTCTTCATTCACGGGATTCACTTAACTGATGACATTATAGCTCAGTCCATTAAGTAAATGGGTTATATATTTTCTCCAAGTTTTGAGGAAGTAATGTTGCAGCCCATGTCACTATCGTTGTCAGCAGTCAACAGGGACAGGGAATCTTCATCTGTTTAGTGAGGTTTACCTCTGCTGAGATCTTAAATATGATATATCTGGCTCTGGGTCTTTTACAACATTTGAGCAGGATTAAAAAAAAAAAAAAAAAAAAAAAAAAAAAAAAAAAAAAGGAAAAAAAGAAGAAAGCAAGTGTTATTTTCACAAAAATTCCTGGCAGCTGTACCGTTTATTATGAGAGGAAAACGGAGCAAGAAAAATTGGCATGTCATTTCTTAAATGAATTTATATCCTCATTTCCTTTAGAAAATGAATCCATGCTCCATCTAGCCATTTTCCTTCAGTCTGCAGGGGCAAAGTTTGCAGAGCACAATTGAAATACTCCGTTCTAGCACAGGCCAGTGCCATATATGCCTTTTGCAATCAGATCCTCCCCACCGTGGCTGCCCCGCAGTGCTTATAAAGGTTTGATTTTCCATCAGTTAGCTATGCAGTAGGTCTTAAAAGTCAGCAGCACCTCAGAAAGTAATCAGGGACACATGATCAAAATTCTGGTCACCAGGGCCAAAATGAGTTTCCAAAGGCTGCAGGAGCCCATCTCCTGAGAACTGACTCGAGCTGCGTTTGTCCCATGTCCCTGTGCCGGGGGGAGTGTGCCAGGTGTTCCTGTTATTGTTCCTTCACAATGTCTCAGCATCCCAAGGAGGAGAGGCAGCAGGCTGGGGAGGAGATTTGCCAAAAGATAAGCAAATTCAGGAGCCAGTTAAAAGCACTGCTTTCAGGAACTGTCACAGAATGCTGTCACTCAAAAGAAGTTTCGCACAAAATCTCCAAAACAACCTCTTCCTCCTCCTCCACACTCATCCACCTCCTCTGAGGGGTGGTGGTTAATATCCTAAATACAACACAACCACTTGGAAAGCACTTTTTGCTTTGAGTCACCACCTTGCTATTTTTGCAGCCGCAAATACAGACTGGTGGAGTTGATGTCATTGATCTGGTACGCACAGGAACAACCTGGGGAGCCGGGGTTGGAATTCTGAGGAATAGGAGGCTCCCAGGAAGTGTCTTCTCAGGATGCAGGCAGTGCAATGCATCACTGCCAAGAAAAGGAAGGAAAAAGAGGATAATAGCACTGTAACAACATTTCTGGTTGACTCCAGTTTGTGTTTTAAACCATTATCAAATTAGGAAAAAGGAAGAGGGGAGGAGAAAAAAAAAAGGGAAACATTTCATTTGCCCTGAACATAAAAGGTTTTGTTTGGGATGCAGACTTTTTATTCTGTTCATGTGAAATCTTAAAAACACACCCAGGAAAGAAATTTCAGCCCCCAAAGTTATTTCAGAATGAAAAATCAAAGGTTCCTGTTCCAGCAAAAAGCTTGCTGGGACTGGGTGGCAGACAGGGTGGGAACGCCAGACATCAGTCCCTGGAAGCCTGACAAACACAAGGGAGGGCCTGAATGCAACAAAGCTGGGACATGAAACCCACAGAATCTCCTGATGATTTGGGTCAACATATGGCTCAACACAACATCTTTGGCCAAGCTCGGGTGTTTCAGTCTCCAGGGTGGCAAATGTGATTTTCTCACATCAGAGAGGAGAGCGCTGATGGCACTGTGCGAGGAAAAGCTCCTCTCATCCTACCTCCTAAGTGTTCCCATGTAAAGGGGGTGCCAAAGTGCTGTTTGCTTATGCAACATCTGATCTACGGTGGATCCCCTGGACCCACTTAAGGCTCAGAGGGAGCGTCCTGATGTGTATTTTGGCTGTTGCATGAGGAAGCAGCACGGCTGGTGTTGGTGAGGGTGCCCCAGTCCCGGCAGGGTCGCTGTGGGGTGAGACATTTCCCCTGACAGGCCGCTGGGGCTGCGGGGCCGCCAAGCACAGGCTGATGTCAATGGCACTATTATGATTTCACCCAGCCTTGCTGCTCCGGCTGCAGTTTCCCTCATTCCCTGAACAGCAGGGAAGGTCTAGACTGGAGCTCCAAAGATTTCCACATACACACACACAGACAAACACATTTTTTTTTCCCCCTGTCCTGCCAGTTTCACCAACCATGAGAGCAAGCCACAAAGCGAAGGAAGGCTCTTTTCTCTGACCTGCTTGGCTGGCTTTTCTTAGCCGGTCTGAATGCCTCTGCAAACCTAACCATGAACATACAGAAAACATCCTTGAGCCTCTTGTAGGAGACTTAAACTCTGGGAGAGAAGAAATGTCGGTATCAAAGGAGCAGTGAAAAACAAATAACATCCGTGCTAGGGGGAGAGGATGACTGTGGGATGGAGAGGGACAGTTCAAGGCTGAGACCAGATATGCAAGAACAGAAACTTCCCCAAACATCAGTTGTTTTTTTAAAACAGGAGACAAACGTGTGCACTTGGATCTGAGCTCCCTTCCTGTCCCTCTCACGAGACAAAGGACATATAAACACGCTGGGGGTGAAGCCTCCAAACGCGGGGCACTGCCAGGGCACTCGGCTCCACACAGGTCTCACAGCTCGGGGTTTGCCTGTGCTGCTGCCCTGCCATCCCTGGAGCAAAGGATGGGAAGGAGCTGTAGTCAGGGGCAATGTATTCAGCCAGAAGAGAATCCAGCACTGACTCTGCTGTGTGCCGGGCTGGGATCTGTCCGTTTCCACCACAGGAGCAGACAAAAATCATTCAAGCATTACAAGCCCTCCCTAGTACTCCCTGTAGGCAGATGTTCTCCTGCTGTGTACTTTGTGTCTGCACTGGTGAACCAGAAGCATTTGAGAGCTCTCAGTTGTGCTTTCAGCTCCCTCCTTACCCAGGGTCAGGACAAACTCAGAGTCTGCACAGCAGCTGCTTTCCCCGGGGAGGGAACCGTGGGGAAGACAAGCCACAAGGGAGAGGTGGGCCAGGTGGGAGGAGAACTGCTGCATTCGGGTCCTTGAGCAAACCATCTCAGTCTGGTGAGCTTTAGATGGCTCTGCACAGGGAGTGCCCTCGTGCACAGAATAAAGAGGGAAAGGCGCAATAACCTGAGCCGGGATTTGCCCTGGAACTGTTAGTTGGGATGCTCAGGCTAAACCGTCCATGACCACAGAGCAGAGCCTGGTCCTGAAGTTGCCGCAGCTCCGGAGAGCTCACAGCCTCCCACAGCAGCCAGGGAAGAGGCCACGGAAATGCTGTGTAAGAAGGAGCAAACATAATGGCGATGTGACCTGTGACAGGGCCTGGAGCAGCCACGGCACTGGACCCTCTGTGTACAAGATGTGTAACTTGGCAGCCCAGGTTATGCTGCTCCACGACTCTGCTCTACAGATCCACTTAAAAAACCCAACAAAAAGCGAGGTCAGAAGAAGCAAGAGAATAATGCTGCAGTGATTCCTGTACCTGCACCAATCCATGAAACACAGCCATGACCAGAGGCATTTCCAACACCATGTCAGCAGACTTGGCTACTTTTAAGTTAATTTCCTTGAAAAGGGATGATTTTAGTATAGGCAACAGTATAAACAATTTGACAATAATCTGACTTTTATCAACCTCAAGGTTTAGAAAGAAAATAAAACAAGACAAAGGAACAAACAGCCGGGTGCACAGGCGAGAGGACCTTCAAGGAGGAACACAAACAACAGCTGGGTTTGTTTGTGCTTGATTTTCAATTTTTCTTGAGAAAAAGTAGGCATATAAGAGTGAATTATACTAATGAAATATTGATTCAAAATATTATATTCCACTGTAAGAGGAATAAACTGTTCAATCTCATGCTGCCCCTATTTTTAATGAAGTACTTTTGTGTTTTAAGACTCTGAAGTACAAAAGCAGAAATCAAAGATTTCTTCTCTCTGCCCTGCTTGGTGTGTAATTCCAGTCCAGTGCAGTTGTTCCAGTTATTCTTAAAATACCCCAAACAAATCAAAATCCCTTCAGGAAATGAAAGTTAAAAGAATACTTGTTTCCTTTAGTGATCCCCCATCTCTGATAGGTTTAACATGTTGAGTCAGGTGTTACAGTTGGCATCAGCTGCCATTGTATTGATGAGTATTTGCTTTTCTATTTGAGTTTGCACAATCCCTATCTCACAATGGTCCATGCCAACAATTTCCATGCTGGAAAACACAGAAATAAACACAAGAACAACTGTTCTGCACTACTGCATAGCGACCAGAGAAAATGATTTTTCCCCCCTCCTCTTTCCTAATGACTCACACTTCCAAAATCACATAATCTAAAGTCCATGTAACCTGCTTTTCCTCTTGAAGTCACTTCTCTCTTTTTCCCTCTCCAACTAACCAACGTAGTAAGAAAAAATTTGCATCTCAGTCCTTTTTATTCGCTCTTTGATAAAAACGATCTGATCTCCATGAGACACGATGGGGAAAACCTCCAAAGGTTTCAATTCATTTATCTGAAGCTTAGCTGAACCTTTAAACATCCCACCCTTCTGCCTAATCCCTCAACAAGCTCACATTTCCCCTTTACCCTCCATGGGCTTGTCTACAGGGAAATACCTTCCCAGAACAGCTGTACTAGAATAATTAATCCACTACAGACAGGCCAGTAAAATATCCTGCCTGGATATTATTCTGGAATAAAACTTTTGTGGCTTTTATTCCAGAATCCATGGAGGGATTTATCCAGGTGCAGCTTGCACAGAGCAGTTACTGTGACACAACCACGCAAGGACATTTCTCTGCAGAGACACATCGTGAAGGAAAATCCACCCAGTGAGAGCTTGAGAGAGAATGAACTGCAAGGACATATTGGGATAGAACGGGGGCTGTTCTCTTCCTCCCTGGACCCTGGGATTAGAACTGGGGCTGTTCTCTTCCTCCTTGGATCCTGGGATTAGAACTGGGGCTGTTCTCTTCCTCCCTGAGCTGTTTTGCTCATCACTGTCATTACCTTTGTTTAACATCAGCCCAGGACAGAGAGGTCTTGAGAGCAAATGCTCGAAATATGGGATAAATGTGGTTCCCATCAGGTTAAAGCTCATCACCTTTGCAATAGGTGTACACATCTGTGAGCTTTCCAGACAAACAGCTACTCCCAAATGTGCTTTTCTTTCTATCCAAGGGAAGGTTTCATCTCTAGTACCTGGCCACCACTCTGGCCCCCTCCTGACAGAAGCCCAGCAGTGCCCATGAGACACTTCACAAGCTCTTCTACCAACAGGTGATTTTTCCAAGCTTTTTTGTTTTTGTAAATCATCACCTTGTGCCTAAAATCCAGGGGAACCCAGATCCCATTGGGGGATCTTTCCAGGACCTTCTGAGTGATGTTTTGTGTGATGCACAGGCAGGAGAGGGCAGCTGGGGGAGGAAGGGATGGACCCAACCTGTGTGGTGGTGTCAGCACCAGCTCCATCACCTCTGCTTTTGGCAAGTTCTTCTCATCCTCATGCTTTGCTTCCCTAATTTTCTTTTTCTTAGTGGGAATGTAATACTGCTTTGGGGATTAATTAATTGATGAATATAGAGAGCCTGGAAAGTGTAAAGCTCTACACAGGAGTTAAGTGTTATAATTAGGAGCAATTCTGGTCTTGATTACAATGAGGTAAAGCTGGAAGTCCTACACCACAGAAAGATTTAAACTGATAAAAAAAAGATCAGAATCAGGGTCTTATGATTTTAAATGTAAACTTGGGCAGATTCCCTGCTGAGTTACATCTGCAACTGTAATAAGATCAAGGAACATGACAACTTGTCATTTCAGTAACAGATATAGGGAAAATGCCCTTTAAAAAAATTAAACAGGAAGGAAATTTTTAAAGTGTTTTCTTTGGCTCTGAAACATATGCCCAGGGAGAAACTGTTCTCAGCAATGCAGTGGATCTTGAAATATTTACTGGGTCTGGCATTTAACATAATCTTTCTTGTATAAACGATATAGAAAAAACACATATTATCTTAGACTGCAATCTAGTGTGAGGATGAGATGATATTTTAATAGAGCTGCATTCATCAACTGTAACAAGAGAGGAAATGTGCTCCAATCCAACATGCCCTGTGGGCAATGTAAATAAGAGTAAGTGACTTCGTCCATCAGATAAGTGCAGCAATGGGAGGCAAACAGACGGACAGACAGTCTGCCAGGCACTGTGGGGAGGGTGATCTAACCAGCACAGGTATGGCACCCACTGCTCCTCATGCCAGGATCCCAGCCACTCACTCCACTCATCCCAGCAAGGGTCCTCCTGGAAACCTGAATTTCTTACTTGGCTCGCGGTGGGATTTGCATGTCTAGCCGGTGACACTACTATTTTCAGAAGTAATTAAATTTTTAATTATGCTTTTTAATAGCCAGTAGCTACTGCTTTGCAGTTCTGTTTCTGTCCCTGTTGGACACCCATGGAGCGGCGCCATAAACCTCCCAACTGTTCTTCCAGCAAGATTTGCCATCCAGCCCTCAGGGAGGTCAGGATGTGTGAGCTGAGCTACAGCCACGTCAGAGCTGCAGACTGAAATCACACTGGGCTGTACATTCCAGAGCCACAAGAACATCCCTTCAAGATTTTTCCAACACAAGCTTGGAGAAGGAATAGTGAAGACTGAAAGGCCTGGATTCTCAACCATTATCAAATTCGCAGACAGATTTATTTCCATGAACAATATCCCAACTTTCTCTCAAACCAGGTTTTCAGGTACACTCGTAGTTGTACGAAAAAGGGAAAGTCACCATATACAGGCAGTAAAACTGCAATACACTCTCCAAAGGGGAGTTGTGCTGGAGCACGTGTTGTATTGAAAATCATCATGAAAAGTCAGTGAATTATTTGTGTCTTTGGGCAAGATGCTGAATCTCTTCCTAGTTCAGACAGGCAGAGTCACACTCATACCAAAAGCACAACCACCCACATCCTCCCTTTCTGCAGAAGGGGACGGGGCTGTGGAAGAATGACAGTGCACATTTTTTGAAACAGATTCAAAGGAAGAAGTTATAAGGCAGCTCATTGTCTGGCTTGTCTTCAGACAGGACATCTGAGCGAGACACAGCAAGATCCCTCCAGCTTTTGGCATTTAAAGGACCCCTGACCTTCCCACAGCAGTCCCAAGACTCCCTTGCACCCATTTGCAGAGAAAACAAAAGACCCTGAACGCCAACTGCTCATTGATTTGCATTTCTTTTCCTGAAGCTTGCTCACTCGTCTCCCCCTTGAGTGGGAGAAGGTTTTTATTATTTTCTAGTCGTTTCCTGATGCCCTTGTTGTAGGAACCATTGGCAGATGATGGAGTACAAGTTGCACAGCCCTGAACTGTCATTTCCATAAGGACAGTAGCAGGATGTGTGGCTGTTTCCAGTCCCTTTAACATTCCTCCCTCACAGACACCTTTCACTTGTTGTGTTTCAGATGTACAGCAAACACCAAACACCTACGGTACAGAGCTGATACTGAAACCCTCTACAACCTATATCTCCACCAGGCATCAAAAACCTGCCACAAGGGTGGCTGCCACTGGTGTGACCAGCTTTGCTGCTCTGACCCACTTCATGAGGGCTGAGTGGGCTCGAAGGCATCTTCCCCTTTTCCCTACCCTGGAATGGTCAGCAGCCAGAACCCTGCAGAGCATGATTCAGCTTTAGCTTGAACACAGTCACCCTACAGGCACTGCCCTGCCCACCTGGCACTGCAAACCTCTCTGCCCATGTGCCCTCCATCACTCAGCAGCTGGGGCTCACCCCTGCAGAGCTCCCACCTCATCCCAGCGCTGCCCCCTTGATCTGCATCACCAGCCAGGTACCAAACAGCAGCACCCAGTGGCTGTGATTTGGCTTCTAAAGACCACCGCGATTTCAGCAATTCAGGTGACCATTTTCAGATTGCTGCTAATTGCTCCTAATCTGTGGAGGCAGCAGCACAACTGGATACTCAGCCAGAGGGGCAGAGGGCCTGCGTTTCAGGTCCTAATTTTATCTCGCCTTTTAAAGCAGGGTCTGAACCTCCAAGGTTTTAACTTCTTCAGATTCCCTTGTTATGAAGTTATGAGAAAACATTTGTGGTCGGGTGATTTCCTTTTGCCCTAGACAGCTGTCAAGAGCAGCAGAATGGCCCAAGGCAAAATGTGATGTGGGTGTAAGGAGTGTCTTAAGCCAATAAGTTAAAGCGACGGGTTAGAAAGCCTGAGGAAAAAATGAGCCAATAATTGCTGAAAATCTTCCTATTCTGCTAAGTTTATTTAGTCAAATTCAGTGGCCCCTCTCCAGGCCTTCAGCCTTAGAAAAGAGCCTTATTAATCATTTCGCTTCTATTGTTTAATTATCCTAAGCATCAGCAGAACAGATCATTTGGCTCTTGCAGACAAATCCCAGCCCTCTCAGCCTGCAGCATCCCGGAGAATCAGCCCTGCAGACAGCGCAGGCCAAAGAGGATTTAGGTCTCCGGGAGCACAGCCGGCCCCACATCCCCCGTGCCAGCAGGATTGGGGCTGCCCTGCCCTCCAGCAACAGTCAGGAGCCCGGCAGGGAGTTTAAGCATCTCAAAAGCATTGTCAAAAATTATGTGTTGGGTTTTTAGTTTTTTTTTTTTTTTTAAGTGCTGCTTTAAATTCTCAGAGTAGATTTGAGACGTGCAACCAGATTCTTAAGAGCTGCCCAACAACTGCAGGTCAGTCAAACTGGAAGTGTTTGCTGTCCCTACATAAGATGGATTAGAAGTTACACCCTGACACTGCTGCTAGAAGACTCATTTGATGAGTGGTCTCTACTGAGAATGGGTGAAAACTCTCCACCAAATGTTAAAGGAAAAGGAAGTGGAAGAGTGGATTAGCAATTCAGAGGAAATTGCCACAGATGATGTTTGTTCTTCTGAAAAAAAAAAAATTCATTTTAATGAACAAACGCACATCTTACCCTCAAGAAACAACCAACTAACGGAAATCTGTTTGAATAGTCACTATTTTTAGTGGTACTGGGGGTAAGAGGGGGATGTTGGCTGCCAAACTGAAAGGTTTCAGGGAGACAGGAAAGGAGGAAAGGGGCATTCAGACATATCTCAACAGTTTTGGCAGTAGCAGTGCCAGCAGGAGAGTCCTTGGCTCTGGAGAGAGCACATCCCCTGCTGTGCACCAAGATGTACCCACACAGTTTGGAAGTGGCTGTTTGGAGTGACAGTGGTTCAGGACAGCCCTGGGAGCTCCCACGCAAGATGGGGTTTGTGGCTGCTCCCCTGTGGGTTACAGCCTGGATCACTCACGACCCAGAGCTTCCCTGGAAGTTCAGGCCCCTGTCACAGCACTTCATTTTCCTAAGAAAACATTTGCAACACAACTGTCATTAACTTTCTCTCTGGTAGCCTTTGCACTCCAAATAATTTTACCAGCGTGCTCATTCTCACTCAATTACAAACTTAAATAAAGTTTATAATAATAGCAAATTTTTATATATATATGTATGTTTATAAAGACTCTTAAAATTCAGCTTTTGCTTCTCCTGCTAAATGACTGTGCATTGAGCTGTCTCTCTTTGGAAGCCTCAGTCTGAGTCAGAAGGCATTCACTGGATATGGGCTGCTTGGTTATCAGGTAATATTTCATCCAAAGACTGCATCTTTATTTAATAGTCAGAGTCTTCTATTGATTCATGCAGCCAGCAATGGTGACTAAGAGCTGTGATTCATTGACACCTGTGGGGTTTGAGGTTTTTTCACTCTTTACAACCTCTTCCTTCTGCTTCCCCTAAACACACACTTTCTTCCCTTTTTTTTTCAAATACAAAGGAATAAAACAAGAAAGTTACTTTTTGGCAGTAACTCTACAATTGTAGTAATATTTATATATTACTAGCTGTCACACCTACAGTTATTTCAGACCCATCTGCAAATTCCTAAAACCTCTCAAATTTAACCACCATGCCCTTTACCTTTTTTTTTTTTTTAATCAGAGAGGATATATGAGGTGAAATTCAAGCATATGGGCTACAAGAAAACAGTGTATGACTCATGACAGCTACTCAAAAATTAGTTGTTCCTTGTCCATTTTCTACATGCACATACACAATACCCTGCCTAGAAGAGATTCGTTTTTGTTGTGTCTATAAAATATTAAAAAATAAATCAGTCATATTCATATGTAGATGGTAACAGTATTGTTGAATCAGCCAGCAGACACAATTAGTGAGGCAGGCGTTTCTAAAATTATTAACAAAAAACTACCAACCGAACACCAAAAGCCCCCCCAGCAGTGCCACCCCAGCCCCTGGTACCAGCTGATCCAGTGCTCACCCTTGGAGAGGTGGCTGCACCTCCAGCAGTGCCTGGCCCAGGAAAGGGGCCACAGGAACCATTTCTGGGGAATGAACCTTCACCAAAGCCTCTGTTGTGCTGTCACAGGCACTAATGGTCTCCAGCTTTGCTCGCGCTGGTCTGAAATCTTTATCTCTAACAGGGTCTCCCCCCTTTGGGGACCCTTCAGGAGGTGTGTGTGGCAGGCAATGGAACCCCAGACCTTCCTCCCCCTGGGGAGTCTCCCTGGCTCCTCAAACCACCTTTGTACTCTCACCCTCCCTAATGGCCAACGAGATTATGACCATCAGCCTTGGCCTCATTAAATCAAACCTGATTTTTACCACTGGTGTCAGCGGGGCCAGGGTTTCATTACAGCCTCTGTTTCCCCGGTCCTAACTAATGACACAAGGCTTCACCTGGGATAAAGCTGGGTGATTCCAGGGTTTAATTCATTAGTGGGTCATGATTCCACACTGATTGCTTCTGTGGAACCATGAGACAAATAAAACCCAAATATTTGAAATTCAAGGTCTAAGGACACTCAGACCAAAATCATTATTTTTTTAAAAATTTTATTTTATCCCCTTTATCCTTTGCTTCACAATCCACCTTTAAAATCTTTCTCCCTTGGAGGCTGTCAAAGCTGCCTCCCCAGGGCTCTCCCCTATTGTGCATGTCCTCGTGCAGTCCCTTTGTAATACCCAAGCTGTGCAGTTGATGCTCAGGCTGAATTAGAAAGCAGGTCTGTGTCTGATCTGCAAGCACACCTCCAGCCTTATTTCCCTTCCCTTAATGTATTCCAGTCTACGCCTGGGTAGTTAAAATCTTCAGTTCTACCACTCTCTCCTTTTTACATGCCTGTTTTATTTGCACAGTCATTTCACAGTCCAGTTGTTCTTTCTGGTCAGGTGGCCTATAAAATATTTCTATTACTAGTTTACTCTCTGAAACATCTCCAACTGCAGCCCATAATGACACAGCAGCCCCATTCCAGCCTCTCAGATCCCCACTTTCAAAGGCTAATAAATCCTTTTCCTTCTGAAATAGCTCTCTCTTCTCTCATTCCTTTCTCTTCCTCCCCAAACAATCTAAACCATCTCTACTCTTTAATGTTAATACCTCTGTTATCTTCTAAGGAAAGTGCAGCTCCATCCATAGCTATTTCCCAATGGGCAATGCCCACACACACAGTAAACTCCTGGATCCACAGCGAGACACCACAATGAGCATCCTCCTCCTCCCCTTCCCTGCACAAATATAACCTTTTCCTGACCACATCTGGGACTGACAGTTTCCCCATTCCTGAGCTGGGTGAGCAGGGCTGGTTCTTATTTCTGTCCATCACCTTGCAAGTCTCCACCAACTGCTTCCAATTTGTCTGGAAAGGATGATCTGTTTAAAGTCAAGGATTTTTACTTTTTAATGCATTTCATCCACTGTATCCCATAAATATATTTAACTGTCCTTCCCCACTCCTATTACACAGACCACCCTTCCGTCTGTGTTGTGCTGCTGGCTGGGAGGATGAACCCAGTGCTTGGGGTTGAAACTGTCCTTGAGGTTTTCCCTCTGTACCTTGACATCCAATGCCCAAAATTCCTCCAACTGCATTTCCTTAGCACATGTTTCTGCTGCAGTGGAGAGTGACAAGTGGCTCATGAGGTTCTTCTGCCCAGGCAGGTCTCTGCAGCTGTTGCAGGTACCTGGGGGCAGCTGGGGGCTCACCCCAGCCATACCCCACCCACCTCGCAGGTCACTGGCATGTGCCCCAAATGAGGAGTTCATGGACAACTCAAAGTGCAGAGCTTCCCAAATGATGCTCAGGACATCCCTGGAAGCTGGGACATCCATGTTCTTTTGTCATCACTGATACGAGAAACCATAAGAAACAGCAAATGCCCTCACACTGGGGAAAAAGCCAGAGGAGCCAGGAGCGGCTTAGGATTTTCTCCCACGTGCCAAGGTGTTTTTAAGCATCAAGCCAAAATTTGAGGAAATTTACTCTACACTAAACTTAACTATGCTAAAAAGGAAATTTGGCCTCAAAACTGTTTGGTCCTTTGGTGACCGTAAAATGGGGTTTAAATGTATTTAAATGATCTGGAGAAGAGCTTGGGAGAGACGCAGAGGATTAGAGCCAGCACAGTTCACAGCACCCAGCAATCCACCCTGCTCGCTGCTTCAACTTCTGATTTGCCAAAAAGGAAGAGAAAAGCAATTTCCTTCTTTTTGTCTTCATCAGCCCTGTGACTGGAATCTCCAAATAGCCCCATGGGGCTCCCTGGATTCCAGGGAATCAGTTGTATTCTGCACCACAGGAAAACTCTGTTAATACAATGGCTACTGATACAGGCACCCACAAACACCATTACTACTAACATTACAATATCTCCAATGAGCTGGTGATGTTTCTAGTGATCACACAACCCGGGTGATGCCTAGGTATTGCCTTCAGGATGTTCCAGGATCTCCGAGAAAGCTCTGTGACACTCTGAGCAGAAGGACTTGGCTGGAGCAGCTGTACTCCAGTGCTGTGTCTGGAGAGAGGACTGGAGTTACCAGCCTCTTAGCCCACTTGTGTGAAGTTGGGAAGATCCAGAGCACATCTCTTCCTATAAATCCTGGAAAACCCCTCACTGTGGTTTCCCCATCCCTTCCCAACATTTTGCTGGGCCTTTTGCAGCAGTTGGACTTGGCCTTAGCTGGGTCAGATGGATCCCACTTTTGTAACTAAGTCCATTAGCATAATATTTTAGTCTCTCTCCTCTTCCAACTTTCAGTTGACATGCCTAAAATTCTGGGAATCTGCTTTTCCTTGTAAACCCCCCTCCAAAAAAAAAAAAAGGCTTGGAAGAAGTTTCAGAAGTTGTCTTGGACAAAGACTGATTCATGCCTCCCACGGGTGCGTATCTTGCATTAGGGGTCAAATACAAGACTCAGAGTCAAGAGCTGTTAAGGGTTTGATCTTGTATCTGATTTTATATGTGACCAAACCCAATTAATTTTACCTCTTTATCTACAACTTTTCTCATCTGGAAAATTGACTACTAAAGATAATCCAAACCCACACATTTTCTGATATCGAATTTGCTGACAATCATGCAGCACTTTCAGGTAGAAGGATGAGTTTATTAGCAGTTATCCTGTCACCCAATAAAATAAAATTATTCAAATGTGGGTTTTTCTCTCTGAAACAGAAATCTATCATCATCTATCAGAACAGAGGCAACACATCAGGACAGGTCATGGAGCCCCAGTGCCCCCTGGCATCCCCACAGGTAGGAGCGAGGTGAACTCGGGCTGTTCCTGGACACACCATCTCCTCTCCCAGCTCATTGCACAGCCTGTCTCCAGCCTAGAGCACTGAACCTCATCTCAGCTGCTGCAAGAAGTCGCCCCAGGACACTGCCAGGAGGAGGTGTGGGAGCTCGGCTCAGCATCTCTGCCCACTCCGTGCCTGCTCTTTGTCCTTCTCTTGTGCAAGGGGCACAGTTTGCTGGAAACCACATCAGCCAGGCTGGGCAGCTGCAGTTTTGGGGAGGGACCCCCAGCATTTATGGTGCAGAGCATACAGACACAGCTCTGCTAGGTAAATGACACAGTTAAACAAGGAAAATCAACAATGAGAGAGAGGATGAGAAAACAATATTGACTGTAATGTTTACAAACACTCGTCACCTTCCAACTCACTGATGAATTGGTAATATTTTTGCTGGAAGAAAAGATCCCTCTTGCTTTAAAGACAGCTATTTGATGAGGCACAAGGGAGACAATTAAACATTTAATTCAGTTTGACCTGCTCTGTCATTACAGCTCTTTGTTTCCCATCTCTTTCTTTTCCTCTGACCTTTAGGATGTGGTACTTGGGGGGTTGTTTTTACATTTTTTTTCCTTTTTTTTTTTTTTTTTNTTTTTTTTCTTTTTTTTTTTTTTTTTTCTGACCAGGTCAAACCAAGCAGATCCTGTTTCCCAAAGATAACATGAATGCGGAATATTAATGCAGCCTTCCCCTATTGTGTCCCTGAGCCTCCCTTCCCCCGTTCCCCCCATCCCACGTCCCCCCTGCCTCACGCTCATTTGCACAAAAGCACACCGAGTCCCCTCTCAGCAGCCCACCTTGAACAAAACACTCCAGGACTCTCGAAACAGCAGAAGTGCTAATCAAGCAGGGCCCTGTGCTCTGTGCTTCTGCAGTGGTTGCCTGGCATAGAAATGGGCTGTCTGGCCGCAGCTATGAGGTAACGTCTGGCTTTTTTGCCAAGCTGCAGAACTAGTCAGACACTCCCTGGAACAACATTTCTTCAGAAAAAAAAAAAAAAAAAAAAAAAAAAAAGTTAGGCAAGAAACGATCTTCCAGAAACTTCCTTGCATCTTTCTGCGTGTGGGTTTTTGTTTTTTGGTTTTTTGGTTGTTTTTTTTTTTTTTTTCCCCCGGGGTGGTTTTTTTTTTTTTGTTTTTTTTTTTGGTTTTTTTTTTTTTTTTTTTCCCCCGTGGTGGTTTTTTTTCTTTGGTGTTTTTTTTTGGTTGTTTTTTTTTTTTTGGAAAAGTTATATAACCAAATTACTTAGAATGCAACGGGTTTCATCAGCTGATTTTTGGTCAGTAATCTTATGAAACTGATTTCTCACACTTACTAGGCAAACTGGAAATTTGGAAAGGGGAAAGAACACACATACTCAAAATATATACACACACAGATGTACCCCACTCTTTTTCCTGCAACACTGTCTAGATCTTCCAGCTATTTTTGGATGCAACCTGAAATAGAGCAACACAAATTCAAGCAAGGCAGAGCCAACCTGCATCTGCAGCATCTTTTTTGCAGCGCCACCGATTAATTTAATTAACCAGTTAGAGGAATTTGTTGTTACACTGCAGAGCAGCAGCGCTTCTCTTTCCTGCATAAATTCCTTATTTACCAACATTGCATGGTATTCTTGATTCACTGTATTCTTCTTTTTATAATACCACTGACAATTTGATTTTTTTTCCCCCCTGAAGGACAGAAAATGCATAGTTCATTTTTCTGCAGTGAAGGTTGAGAAATAATCTGAACTGAGGAGACATGGCTGTTCCTCTGGAGGTTCAAGCCATGCCTAACAACACCTCTTGTGTTAAATACTTGTATATATGTATCAGTCAAAAATTTAGACTTGTCCCGAGGTGACACCCTTGAAAGAGTTAATTCCTGAGAAGCAGCAGCTTTGAAAAGGTGCAAGAAGGAATGTCTTGTCCTCAGGGTAAGAGCAGCCAATGGAGCCGGGTGCTGGTGATGTAATGCTCCAAACCTGGTGCATCATTGGTTCTGCAGATATTAGACTTGATATGATTTTGGAGAGTTTGGTGAGAGGAGTTTTTGCAGAAAAGCCTGTAAATTTCCCTGCACCAAGGACATTTCCCTTCAATTCTCCTGAGTTCTCCGGCCCGGACGTGCCAGGCTGGGAGAAGTTTGCTCCAACAATATTTCAGCCTTGTGTCCTCTTGGTGCTGTGAAGCTGTTCCGTATCCTGCTATCTGGGAGGCATTTCTCTGAAGTCAGACTGTGCTGGAATTACTTCTCCAGCCTGCCCATGAAATTGAAATGAATTTTTAATAAAAAGCAGTTGTTTTTCCTCTGACTCACCTCTGAACTCTTAATTGTTTCAGGCACCAACTTCCATTCCCCCAGCTTCTATTACCTTCCCGAGTTTTCATCTGCCCAGTCTTATTTCTTTAGCTGGTTACTGCATGAGGAGATGGCTGATGATGTTTTAAACGAGCCTCTCCAGTCTGGGCTTGCTCTGGAGGAATCTGCTCAAACCACTGCAGTGTCAGTGAGCTCAGGACACGTCGGGCTCCTGCTACAGGACCTGCAGGAACGGCAGCCCCGGAGCTGCTGGACCACTGCAGCAGTCTGTTTGAACTTCGGCCATGATTCAGTCACAGAATCCTCTGGGATTCTCATCCCTTTTTTTCATCCTCCCCTAAATGAAATAAAGATTCTCACAAAACCTACGGGGGCGACTGAGGCCTTTGTCAGAAGGAGGAAGCAGGAGCTGCAGGAGATGTTCACAGGCTGCAGATGCAGGAACCAGCAATGCTGAGGTCAAGGCAGCAGCACAGGAAGGCCAATCCAGCCCACAGATCCCTGGAATCTCTGAGCATTGCAGCTTCCCATCCTTCCCCTGGGCACCCTGACGAGCCCTGCCAGTTGCCAGAGGCCAAAGATCACTCAAATGCGGTGGAGAGTAGAGCTGTTCCAAGATACAAACGACTTAGCACTTCTGAGGTTTGCTTCTTTTCCAAACAGGAACAAGAACCTAAAATCCTGAAATTCCCTGGAAACGAAATTTCCTGGGTAAATGTTTCCTCACATTTTCCAATTTATTTCAGTAAGCCCAAAATGTATGTTTTGACTCAGACTTTTGAAAAGACGTAGAAAAATACATTATTTACTCTAAAGGTAATTAAAAGTAAAATAATTAATCCCAGAAATTGAACTTTTCATATCACCTGCAATTTTTGTCTGAAATAAAATGAATTATCCCTGGTGTGCCACTGTCTTCTGAGTCTGTGTAACACAGCTTTAGAAACCTTCCAGAGAATGAGATCTAAAACTAACCTAGAGAGCGTGTTCCACTGCCTAACTCTCCTAATAAGCAGAAAGCTTTTCTTAATATCCAATTTAAATATTTTTTTTTCCTGCAAACTAAGCTGATTTCTTCTTAAGCTGATGGCCTACCTCCAGTGGAAAAGGGAACTAACTAACCATCACCCACCTTAGACCAACCTTCTCCACAGCACTAGGCTATTACCTGAATCTTTTGTTCCAGACAAAACCAGTCCACTTTTTTTCAACTTTTTTTTTTTCTTACTCATGGTATTTAAACTTCAGATACTTCCTGTTGTTCTTAGTCATTTGTGCTGACTTTCTAGTATGGTGGAAAGTCTCTTAAAAGATGTTGATCAGATTGTTGTCATTACATGGTAAAGAAGGGAGGGATTCAGTAGCAACCACTGAAACATGGAGGATGAAAACCAGAGCTGAGCACTGTTTTTTGTGCTTCCTCCACTGTCATTCTTCTGCACGCACTGGATGCAGTCTGTCCTTGTTCATCTTGGCTTTCCTTCTCAGCTGAAATCTGTGTTTGCATCTATATTGAGTTGGTAGAGATTTGCTGCCACCAGAGAACCATTTCTGATTCCTCTCTCTGCTCTACAGAGCAAAATGAGGGTTTCTTTGCTACTTTGATTGCAACAGAGCTGCATCGTGTCACTGCTGCCCAGGCACAGGTATTATAATGAAGCCACTGCACAATCACACAAGTTTGAATCTAAAAATCCCCTCAAAAAGCCCCACTGTGTGGTTTGATTTAACACTGTACTTACGGACTCTGACAATGAAGTTCAATTACATCTGTATCCTGTGATTCACAGTTATCTTTCCAAGCAACAGCAATACCTTTTCCCTCCCAGACCTTTCTAGCTCTTAAAGTGACATTTTGTGTCGGCTTTGGAAAATTCCTATTGCCACAAAGAGTGAGCTGTGCTGAAGGCCCTGCCCTCCCTGCCCGGGGAGCTCAGGTGTGGCTGTGCAGGGTGTTTGCTGTGTGGTTTACAGAAATGCATCTCGTGTGTGTGACTGCAGCAAGTTGAGCTTCCCAACATCACTGAAACAACAGTGACAGCTGTGTTTGGAGGGGGTTTGAGAGTCTTTCCATTTACTTCAGCAAGTTTGAGAGGGAGCCTTTGGTCTAGGAAATATCTCCTGCAGCACAGGCTTTCATATAAACCAGCCAGCAAACCACAGGGAATACACACGAACACAGGGAATAAAAGTGAACTGGGAATTTGAAAATATCACTATTTCCAGGTCCCCTTCTGATGTGACAGCGGAAGAGAACTCAAAATGCCCTACCAAGCCTTTGGTGCACTGTGTGTTTGGAAAGCCACGCAAGCCAGCCGTGCAGAACTGTCAGCCCGCTCCCAACCCTCTCCAGCCTCGTCCCCAAAGAGCCTCATGTAGGTGCTTAAAGAGTGCCTGCAGATGACTTGCTGCAGGGGGACACACAAACTCTCTCTGTGGCAGCCCCTGGATCCAGGCAGCCTCATGGGATAACCCATCCCTGCAATTCCAGGTGCTGGCAGGCCCACGGCGAGCGATTTGTGCCCGTAACCCCTCCAGGAGGACACCCCAGTTTGAGATGTTTTAATGCCACCATGTTTCTTTACAAATTGCTCCCATTTGAGAGTAGAAAAATTCCACTCCACAGGACATAAAGTGTCGATTTGAGTGTTAATTATATTTTCCTATCAGAACATAAGCTCCAGTTTGTAAGAACATGGGTGTCCTTAAAATATGTCGTAATAAAAAATTGAAAACAGCTAGTGTTCTTGAATCAATTTTCACATTTATAACTTTAAAGAATAGTTCCCTCTTCTATCTCATTTTGTCAGCTCTGTATGGCTTTGTGCTCGTCTTGTCATTTCATCAAAAATATGTCAGCCTGTAATTTGCAATGTTTCTTTCAATTAAAAACAAAATGCCCCAAAATAACAACAATGAAAAAAACAACAAACCAGGAGCAAAGTCCCAACAATGTATTAAACTATGCAGGCATAGCAATTTGAAAAAAAAAAAGTATAATTTATTTTATCAACTATAGAGAAAAGTGCAAGGATTCAAACTATAATTGTGAAGATAATATCCTATTGCTGTTAATGGCTGCTGTCAGTGGCATATACATTACTTCTAATTTTCACAGCTCATTTGCATCATAAATGAAACAAAGAAAATCCTGTGGAAGATACTGTAGATATCACATTTATCATAATATCTGAGGGGTTTCTTTGGAATCACAGAAATTGAACCTTACACATATATGTGATTTACTTTATTGGATTGCAAAATTTCAAGTCTTTCCAAGGTCATTACACTAATGGGAAGCACAAGGTTCAAAGATGCTGACTACAGACTTTGCAGAACCTCTCCAATACCTTCTAAGCACTCATTTCTAATTCCTAAAATTACTGACTTCTTATTTTTAAGCTTCTCCAAACTCCTGCAAATCCCTGGAGCCTGTAGCAGTCTTCCAAACCTCTAGCAGTACATTTACTTTCTTCTGAGTTAACTACTAGACCTAATTAAACAACACTGTCTCATCTGAGTGGATGATATTCTTACAGTCTGAATACAAATTAAAATTCCAATTCTGTTAACATTCAGGTCAGTTAATCAGAATAAACCTCTTTAAAAACTAGAAGACTAAAGTGATTTCAAAGTCAATCATACTCTTAACTCCTTTTTAAGGATGTCGTTTGTAATATTCTCTCTTGGTTTCCTTCAAATAATAATAATAATAATAAAAAAAGAGATCACAGTTCTCAGATCAGCTTAATTCAATGAAAGAAAAATAGGGAATTTCACATGAAGGGTTGCTAAAGAGCTTCAGTTTCCAAAGGGCAGGCGTGCAGTCCTGCGTGTTGGAAATTGCACAGACAGTTGCCAAAACAGCGTGTGCAAATTAGACATCGTTCACATAATGAACTTGTTAGAAGACTAATTCAAGATTTGCATGTGGAAATCCGAATGGGGAACTACAATATTCCTTGTGAATGCAGATGTATCTATTAGCCCGTGTATTTTAGCAGATGTTATTTTGAAAACAAGATCCCAGGTCCTCACAGTACAGAAATTAATAACCAGAGACCGCAATTTCATGGAGGGCTTTTCTCTGACACAGGACACGATGCTGCAGAACCAGAAACGTCGAGTTTTCCTCTCACCCTCATAACAGATTTGCTGCGTGAGCTCAGGGAAATTATACTCCTTTTACCTACCTTTGTTTACCTATCAGGGAAGTGGCTTTAATATTCTTTATCTGCCATCGCAGCCGCACTGTCAGACTCAATTAATGTTTGTAATTCTCTTTAAGCTCTGCAAATGATCGCATGTTTTGGAACAGAATTCAAACTTGAATTGTTTAACCCAACCATTTTCTTACGGCAAATGCTAATCCCTTGGCAATGTTTTTCTGCTGTTAAAGAGGGGAGGAGGAAGAGTGAGAAGGAGACAACAGAGATCCAGGTATGCTGGCAAATTGGAAGTAGGCTGGGCCTCCATAATTGGAGTTGGCACTTGGGTGAACAAGGAGGCTTTAGAGGGTGCACAGCAGAATGCAGGAAGCAGAAGCTGCACTTTCCCCTCCAAGCAAGAAAACGCATTTGGTTTGGTGTGGTTGGGATCATATCCCTCCCACTAACCCTTCAAATGGTGAGTTCCAAAATGTGCATGCCATGGGTGCTGGGGTTTGGCAAGGCGAAGGTGATAAATGTAAGGCTTTGCTTAACATTCAGTTTGCATATTGCTAAAATCCATGTACCTGGCTGCCCAGGGTTTAGGCCCCGTAATCACTCTTCTGAAAGTGCAATGCTATTTTCAGCTTTATCTTCATTTTATTCTCATCAAAAATAATTGCTGAGATTTAGAGACTGTCTAATGCCCTGTCGTTATCTCCAAATCTCTAGTAGTTTGCTGGCATCCAGGAGTGAACCTAAAAGCTGCAGATTTTCAAGTTGCAGCATGTTAATCTCTTTCAGTATGCAGAACGATCTCTCTAATTGAAAAGATGATGACTGCAGCCAGGTTTTATATGTATGTTTGCATTTGAAGTCAAGTAAATGCTGGGAAAGGAAAAAAAAAAAAGAAACAACCACCACAAAACCAAAATAATATTGATGCAAGTATTGGTTTCAAATTCAATAACCACATATGATTTGGCCTCTCCATTAAAACTGAAGGTGAACATTATTCAAATCACATTGTAGGGAAAGAAATTTGCATTCAGGCAGACTGGAGTACCAGGCCAGTGAAATCTTGATTTTGTCTAAGACATTAGCAAACCTTTTGCTGACTTCATTAAGACATAACTGCTGGATGGTCTGTGCCTTAACTTGCTATACTGACACAGGAGATGTAAAGCAAGATGCTAAGTCTGACTCAACTCTGATTGAAAATTAACACGGATCCTAATTTCTGACTGGGCAGTCAGCAAGAAAAGCAAGAGGAAAATGTATTTCACAATGAAATCCATAAGATGTACTTCGTGTCCATCACTAATAAATTTATTTCTTGTACTTGTTAAGTGTGCCTTTCCTGTGCTTTCTGTTCTCTCCCCTTCACAGAAGATGTTTCCTAAAGGATATGTAAAAAAGCAGAGCCTAACCCCTCCTAAAAGAAGCACCCCAGTCCCTTGCACAAGTTATCATCTATAGGTACTGTCTCTACAGCGTGTCCAGCCTGCTTGTTGAAACACCCAGAGATGTTTGTATGTGTCCCACTGACTTCTGGTTCTCAAATCCAGCCAGGGAGGAAACCTTCCCAAGAAATCTCATATAAGCAGTAAAAGAGAAACTCTATAATATGGCTTCAGAACAGGGCAACACATCACACATTCATGTGGTTTCATTTACTCTGCTCCTACTCCTGCTTTCAGCTGGTTGGCAATACCCAAGGGTGTGGTTTGCGTGTGAGATTAGACAGGTTGAGAGGCAGGCTTTTATCATTGTTCCTGCAGTGCATATGATTTTTTTTATGTGTTCCTACTTGTAATTTTATCGCTTGGTTATTATTTCGCAGTGGTTTTTACGGCACGTTTTACTACAGGAGTCTTGTGGGTATCGGCGTCAGCAGTCGGAGACCAGGATTCTGTGGCTGCAGCCTGTGATAAACAGGGACTGAGGTGGCCAGTGGAAGTCGGTGTTTTCCTTCTGGGAAGTCTGTAGGTTGTGATGAAACCTCAAAAGATGCCTGCTGTCGTTTACTCCCAAAGCCATCTGCGTTATTGTTTCATGCACGTCCTGAAGGAGTTGGTGACACTGCGGCCCAGGCAGAAGGCAAGCGCTTGAAAGAGCTCCCAGGCAGGTTAGTTCTATTATCCGAATTGGGTCACTCATTCCTAATTATTTATAACCTCTATGTGCAGTGTATTGCACAGCATGATGAGTGCTCTCAAACAGGAAACTCCTTGGACATCAAACTTGTGCTGTTTTGTCTCACAGGGAGTCCCTGGGCAGATCCCCCCTGGGCGCACAGGAGCTGCTGCTCCTCCGCTGGGCCTCGGGGCAAGTCAGCATTGTGGATGTGCTCCCTCCTGACCTCCACCAGCCTCAAGAATAACATTTGCAGACTCCTTGTATAGCTCCCCGTAATGAGGGCTCCCTCATTACCAAGTCTAATTATCAGAGAGTGATTGTAGAGGACACAACCTCAACATCCAGGCTTTCCTGACCCTTTTCTTTGCCCGGTTTCTCTGGATGTCTCACCAAGTTGAACTGGCAGCGTGCAGTTAAACATCCTCACTGAGCATTTTCCTTCAGTCCCACACCAGCAGTCAGTTGGAATCAGTTTGATGAACCAGTGGGCCAGCAGGAGAGGAACACAGCGTATTAGTTCTAAAGCTTTCTTGGATAAAATGTCCCAGTGAACTCCAGCAAAAAGAATTGGATTGGGACCCTGCAGTTAGGGGAGGGGAATTAATGGATATTTGCTGGTTTTATTTTAAGGAAATCAATGGACTTGCTGGAGACTGGGTGATGGAACACACAGCTGGTGGAATGGACAGCCAAAGATCACTATTTTCCTTTTAAGCAAATCAATGTGTTAATTGGGATTCTGGTGGGATTCTGAAGCTGCTAATGGAGGTGGGGGCCAGTGGAGGATCATTAGTCTTTATTGTAAGCAGTACAGTTACTTAATTGGTGTGTGATTGTGGTGCTGAAAGAGAGAACAGGCAAAGAATGAGAAGTGATTTTTAAAAGCCGTCACTTTAAACTTTCCCTAATGAAATGAATTTGTTTAAAAAGCTAAGGGAAGATATAATTTGTTACTCCTTCAGGTCTTTGAACTTGGGGAGATCTTCATTTTGATGATACCATTTTTTATAAGGCAGGTTTTTCCAGCTTTCCAACCCATCTCAGGGAGAAATTAAGTCATCCTTGGAAAGTTACTATTTATCAGAGCCTTATGAAGTTGATGGTAACATTTCACCAGATCTGGTCTTCTCCAGACACCCATATAGATACAGACACAGCTCCATCCTTTACTTCAACTGGGAATTTTTTATGGTTGCCTGAGTGAAGGTGCACAGTTTCATACAGATATTAGGGCAGTGCCTCAGAGCTGATTTTCTGCCTAATTGACAGTTATCCTGTTATCCCACCCTATGGAAACCTCCAGGACAGACTGTGCAGTAAAATGTAGAGTTTGCAGGGAATCAGAACAGTAGATGTTTGCTTTCTTTGCACGTGCAAGGTTGTTGCTTGTACACAGTGTGGACCAAAAGAGCTAGACCCATACATTTATGAGACTTTCATATTAATTATAATTTCCTGTCAACTTTTCTGAAATTTTACTTTGCAAACAGAGCTAATTTCTAAAAATCCAGCTCCAGCTTCAGGGGGCTGTAACTTCCCCCCTGGCTTATCTGCCCATGAGCAGCTCTGAGCCTGTCCAAGCTCAGGGAGTCACTCAGTGAACACAGAGTACAAAGATGGAGCAGGTTCATTCCAGCCCTCAGCCTCCCTCACGTTTCCAGAAGCTGGGAATGGGGAAGACCTGGTTTATTCTCACTGAAAGAGAAAAATTTCCCCTGGAGAGCAGGTGGAGACCAGGTGGAAGAATGGCTGGCTGTTTGTGTGGATGCATTAAAGGATTTCTCATGAAGGGGAAGGAATTATTTGCTAAATTATACTGAAAAATTGGGCAAAAAACCACTTTTGGGTAAATTCAAAAGGAAATCCCCCACTCCACACCCTCCATTTTAACCAAATGAAATGAATCATTTCGGATGAGTAAAATCTGTCACTTAGTTTCAAGTAAAAGGTGTCATTTCACTTGTAAGCATTTAAAAACTAAACCCAGGTACATTTCTGAAAGGTGTACTGTTTCATGTTAAAATGTTGAAAGGGAACGTTTTGACTCGCTTAAATTTTAAGAATGAAACAACTTGTTAAGTCGAACATGAATTCACAAAACGTTTCAGTTGACCCAAATCTGTTTTCTTCAGAGCCTGATGTTTTATCAAAATCTATCTCCCTGTGCTTGCAATAAATCCCAGAGCTGTCCCGTTCACCACAGGGAATTAGACCCGAGTTTTTCTCAAGCCCTGCTCAGGGTCTTTGGTCAGAGGGACGTTACTGTGCAAACCAACACCGGAATTCTCATGGGTTCACAATTTTTAGACCAGCTCTGTTTTTCCCACTCCAGCTTGTAGTATCCACGTTCCCCATAATGCGATTCCCTAATCGTCTTGTTGAATGTTGAAAGGAAAGCCGGCAGACTTTCTGGTGTTGCTAAAAGCCCTCGGGCCAGGCTGGCAGATAACAGCTCTCTTATTTATTTGTCTAAATAAGCATATAGCATGATGGATAAGCTGTCAAGGAAAAATCAAATCAGTGGGGACATAGCTCCAAGGGAATTACTCACTATCTCTGCCAGTTCTGCTGCACTTCTCTTAAAAAACATAAAAATTAACATAGTTGGTGGTAAGCGCCAGAAATTGCATTTCAAGAATAACAGTTTTCTTTTCTATAGAACATTTCAGGAAGGGTCCTGAACTACAGCACAGAGTAATCACAGAGATAATTTTAGAGAGGTGTTTAGCCCAGAAGTGAAAGCAGAGTGTGTATGTGGAACTGCAAGTGACTCCACGTAGGTGATTGACAGGAGGTGAAAACAATTTAATTGTTCCAGATTATCAACTCTTTATATATATATATTTGTGTGTGTGTTTGAGAAGAAAGCACGGGGGTTCCTGAGAACCTGAGAGCTTTTAGCAAACTCATAAAACCAGACACTGTAGGAAATGAACTTGATCCAAAAAAGAAAAGCTACTTTTAGAAATATAGCTCCATGTCTGGCCACAAAGTAATTAAGGTTCTTACAGCTTTCCTGTCCAGATGAGTGGCTGGCACAAAAATAATAATAACTATACAGTAATAACAGCAGTGACTTGTCACTGAAGGGAACAGGCAGCCGTAAACAACTTCCAGCAGAAGGGTGACAGCAAAGGAGTGGTGGGAGTGTGTGGTAGGTAAGGGGCAGTGTCTTGGAGTGGGTGGGTTTTGGAGGAGATATAAGGGAGGAGAACAGAGACTTCTTGACAAAACAATGCAAAACATCTTGTCTTAGCGTTCAATTCGTAACAAGAATATAACTGAGTCATATTCTTTCCACTATTCAGTGTGTGTGTGACATAAGATGCAAATTCCATGTGTGATTCACAGAGTAAAATGTCAGTTTTACAAAAATCTACAAAAGCCTAAGAGCTGGTTCAGGTCAGAACTCAGCCGGTGCAGCGAGATGGCTTTTCTACCTTATCTTTCCACATCTGAAGGCAGAACTCGGGGGTCTGGCACAGACAAGGATCACCCACCTCCTGCAGTTTGTTTAGCACTTCCCAATCTCTGTAGCATGAACGGAAGAAACTTGTCATCTTACAGAACCGGATCTGCAAAACTCATCCAGTTCAGCTGGAGTTTTCCATGAACACCAATGGGCATTGGACCAAGCCACAGAGGACAGAAAAGGGTTCAAATAAGAGCAAAAACTCAACAAACTGCAGACCATATTTTCCCAAACATCTGCCAAAGTTTTGATGCCTCCACTCAGTGCGTACGTGAGCCATGACTGACTTACAGTAGAGGATGCAGAGAAACTCCAAGTTCAAGTAAGGTGGCATCTCCTGAAAGTCCAAAGTGTGAGACTGAAAGTCCCTCAGTATAAATTATTTCTGGACTGACACATCAAACTGAGTTGCAGTGCAGTTACACTGCAAGGGAAAACACGAGTGATGCCCACTGCCCTTGGATGGAGCATTTTGTTTGGCATTTTCATCCGAGTTGAGCAATCCCCCACACCACCTTGCCACTTGATGATTTAATACTTTCATGGGCTACCTTTGTTTGATATCTCACAGTCCCAGATGAACACCCATTTGTTTTGGAAACCATACCAGATCTCTAATTTTGTATTTTTTTTTTTTTAATTGCACTGGGAAAAAGAAAGCAAAAAAAAAAAAAGCACTTCTCAGTGAAATAAATTATAGGTTATTTCTAACTCTGATGCTGAGCAGAAAATGTTCCTTTTTCTCACGAAAATGTCAATGAAAATGAAAATAATTTTTCTTGTGTTTTCCATTCAAATCTTAGTCTTTGAAGACATGCACACACATATATGTTTGTTGATTGAACATGTGTTCTGTCTTCCCCTCTTGTCCATAAGCCTATGGCATCATATTCCACAACAGCCTACCCTGGTGGCATGGGGAAGTAGTTTATCAAAATGTAGCAGTAAACAGTTACAAATCATGTTAGGAGGAAATGGTAAAGTCACACCACCCCACCTGCTTTGGCAGTTTTGTCCAGCAAAGACACTTTTTAGGAAAGCTGCTGCTAAGGCCACATTCCTTCAGTGCAGAACTGATTCCGAATGGGGACGTTCAGGAAACCCACACACCAGTGCAGTGCCAGCTTGGGGCTGGGGCTGTGCATATCTGAACTTCTCTCTGAATGGTCAGGGGCAGTGGAGAGAGGCTTGGAAGGGCCTCTGAAATTATGGAGATGGGCTTGGAAGGGCCACCAAAGTCATCAAGTCCGTCTGCTGCTGTAGGAGAGTACAAAAGGGAACATTCAAGCAGCAGCAAGGGCAGTGCTGGGAAGCTGCTTCTCCTTAGAAAGCTCGAGTTCACCTGCCTGGAATCACCCAGCAAACCTTCAAAGGTCACTTCATTTCAGCCATGGCAAAGGAAACTGTTTCAGGTTGAGTTCATGGACTGCATTAGGAAAGGGCGCCCTGTGAACTCACACTGCCTGGAGAAGCTGATCCATGGCGTTCTTTCTCTCTCCTTTTGTTTTTGCTCTTGTAGCTCTTGATTGGTTATGATTCACCCTCACAGGAGGAAATGAAAGTGCAGTAACTGTTGACTTTTCAGCCAGGGAGGTATACAGTTTATGGAGCAAAAGCTCCAACAGGAACAGAAGTGGGCTGAACTATAAACCAACTTCAGATGGAATAAACAAAGGAACAAAAATATCAGCGGCGAAGAGCAACAGCAAGGTTAAGCTCCAGTTTGGTGTGTGGCCATCACAGGGTTACAAGCCAAACGAGTGTTTGTAGGAGACTGCAGACAGGGACTGCAGTAAAAGTACATCTAGGAAAATAATCTGATGGTAAAATCTCTTTGGTTTGTGTTTCACTTCAGTTTGAGCTTGAACACAATGAGGAAACCCCATCTCAAAAAGTGAAAAAGGAACTAAAACTTACAAAAGGGAGGCATGCTGCAATCTCTGAAAGACCAGTGCAGTTCCAGAAGCGAACAGGGCAAACTTATGGGTGCAGGGTTTTATCAGCACCTTGAAAGACTTGCATGTCTGCACAGGCTTTTTTTGTTCTACCACCTTCAAATGGTGGATAGAGAATCAAACACTTCTGTCTGTGTATTTCCACTTTCCCAAACTTTCTCCAAGTTCTGATACAATTGTTAACTCACTATGTCCTCTCAGGTGTTAAGGCCACCAGGGCACTACTACAAGAAGGAACAAGAGGGCTGGCAGGCCAGGTTTCCTCAGGTGAGGGCTACCAGCTCGAAATGAGCCCAGCAGAGAGGAGAGATCTTCCTGCAGGGGCGGTTTGGCATCGCCTGCCTCCCCCAGTACAGTGAGTAAGCTGTCTGTGTGCTAGACAGGGAACTGTCGGGAACCTGAGCAGGCAAAACAGCATGAAGTGAGTCAAACAAAATCACCTGCTGAGTTGGGATCTGCAGTCTCTACAGCTCTAAAACCTCTGAGTGTTGACATAAGAGGAAAATAACTCCTTGGGTGCCATCAATAGATATTTTATTTTAAGAAAAGCAATGTAATGTAGCTATCAAACTGAAAACTGCCCCACAGATAGACTGGAAATATCCTGTAACACGTCTAAATGCACCTAAAGCAAGGAGTGATGAGTCCACATCAGCATCCAAGGGATATCCACCTTGAGGGGCTGGATTTGGGAATACCTGCCCACATCCCTGAACTGCCCAAGGCATCACAGTAGAGTAAGAGGAGGCATTTTCTCTTCTGCTCTAGAAGCACAACCCTGTGCTTTGTAGTGTGTGACCCAGCCACAGCTACAGTCCCATCTCCGGAGCCAGTGTTGTCACGGACATGGTGCCTGTCTCAGATCGTGGAGGCCTGCACCAGAAGGAGAATCTGCTCTCGCAGCTGTCTGTGCATAAACCAACTCACTCATCTCTCCCATGGAATTTAGGGGATATTACAGTTCCTACTGTGCCCTCATGACACCACAGAAAAGTATGAAATCACTGTTTGCCCTGGCTTAGAGACAGAGAAGTGAAACACAAGAGGATAAAGTATCTGGATGAGAGTCAGGCGGGAAGTCCCTGGCACACCAAAGAACTGAACCCACTTCTTCCACCTCCTGCCCTCCTGTCTGACCTCTGGCCAGCTTCCCAGGCAGGGAGACTGTCCCAAAACCACCACAGACCCCTGGCGGAACTGGGGATGAGCTCAGCGGGCCAGTGTTCAGTTGGGTGCCCCTGTAAGTGATCAGGGCTGAGCCTCCCCATCTCTGCCAGGGCAACAGGAAAACTGCCTGACTCAGGGTTGCTGCTGGCTAATTACAAATGGGAGAAGTGAAATACACTCCTTTGCCCTTGGCATCTGATTTAGAGGGAGCAAGGTCATTAAAATCATGACTGCAGTAGATCAGCCCTGAGCACAGCACGAGATACCTGACATGAAACTAAGCCAGCAGAACCTGCCCAGGTGGCTCCCCTGGACTCCTCTGCAGCTTCACACAATGCCAGAGGCATCCAGGCCTGGGCAGTGAAGGGGAAGAGAAGGATGAGATCTGTTATACAGTTAGGAATAGGATTCTGGAAGATGCCTCTATCAGGAGACGGGTGATATGGCAGAAGCTTGAAAAGAAACTGGGACTCATCATTTTTCCGAGCATCCCTCCCACAATTTGCTCTCCTTAAACTTCCCTTCACTCCCTGCCTCAGTGGGAAATACCAGTCAGTTGCAGAGCCCACAGCTCAGAAGTTGCATGAGGAGTCCTGTGAATGTAAGACTACTGTCTTACACCATCATCTTGAAGTAGTTTACCTTCTTGAACATACTCATTTAGAGTAAATAGGATAGTGGAAAAATCCTGTGGGTGAAAGATCTACAAGTAAATCAGAGCAAGTAACTCTTTATTCTGTTCATGTTTTGGAAAGTGCTCCCATTAAAATTACTACATTGATTGTAGCAATTTCAGAAAAACTATGCAAATTCTGTGAAAAAATATAGATTAGTCATAGAAAAAAAGAAAAAAAAAAGAAACTCTTTCAGGTCTAATGGCCTAAAATTTCAGCTCTGTAGTAGTAAGCTTTAACAGAACTTATATTTCCATGACATTTTGTTGTAAATTCCAATGGGGAGGAGGGAGGAAATTTAGAGCAAAGATTCTCTATTGTCCTTGCTTTGTGAAAAAAGATGTGAAGCCTGAGAATCTTGCAGTGAGAGTGACTTAGAGCCAGTCTGGGTGGACAGGAATTCCTGTTCATCTAAAGGGATGCTGCTTCCATGCTCCCTCCAGCAAAGGGCTGGAAAGGCACTAATCACTGCCAGCCCAGGAGACGATGAAAGCCCAGAGCAGAGATCTCTGAGCTGGGTTTGAAGAGTTAATTGCTGCAGTCTGGGCACACTTGCCTGAACTCTGGTCATCTGAGGGCCTGGTTTTGGGTGCACTCCAGGTGGCCAAGAGCCAGGGTTCAAGCAGAACCTCGCTGAAGTCAATTGAGTCCGTGCGAGTTCCACCTCGCCTGGGTGCCTATTTCGGGGTCATGAGCTCTTTTCCAGTAAGAGACTGACCAGCAGAGGGTTGCTCATGGTGCTATGTCAGCAAATAACTGGGTGTAGTTCACAGATGTGAGAAAACTGAGACCTGTCCTCCAAAAAATCAGCTGAAAATCCCGAGAGGTTCATCTTCATCAACAACATCACTCTCCCTTTGTGGCACCTAAGGCAGAAGTAGGGACCTGTGGCAGAATTTTGGCAGCTCAGAAGGGATCACCAGGCCATCTGTGGAAAGCAGGTCCTGACCTGCACCCCAGGAGAGAGGCTGGGAGGATTTTTTTCCAGTGAGGGTAGATTTCGTCTCCTCAGATTTTTCATATATCAGAAATATTTATGCGTAAATGTGAATTTATGACAATAAAGCCAAATTCCAAGTGTTCCTCCTGAACTCACAGCAGCATGTACACATAAGAATGGGCCCTAATACAGATGCCTATCCCATTTTTCCCTAGAGCTCCCTTAGCTGGGAGAGACCTTTCCTATGCTCTGTATTGGAGGAATAAGAAGTGCTGAGTTACACATGGTGTGAGGAAACTACTTGGAAGAAAAATTCCAAGAAGGCTGATTCATACAATGAAATGGGAACAGGAAACACAGGACTTAAAGCTCCCACCATACAGTTCACGTATCCTGCCTTGGTTTGGGAGTCTTCTTCTAAGACCAACAAATGGTTTTCGTAGTTCTTGCAGTCCCTCCAAAATATTTCAGTTTTAATCCAAACCCCATTTTTCTCTCCCAAAAAAAGAGATTTTTCATTAAGCTCCAGATAGAACATTATTCCTACATTAGGAAATCAATGCTGATATTGAAGAAAAAATGAAATACAACGCTATTTTATAGTGAACGGGAATCTCCCCTTTATGAAACTTCTGGTTATCTCCTACTGAATCAAACGGAGAATCTCATGGCAACGATTTGGGTAAGGGAGCTGGAGGATTTTTTTCACATTAAAAAAACCGCCCCTGCAGTTGATTGCCCCAAAGGGCAACATCTCTAAAAGTGTTCCCAAGAAATACATGGCCATGGAGCTATTCCTTCATAGTTTTACTTAACTTGAAGTACCCTTTTAAAAATATTTGTTAATAATTATTTGGCAGCAACAGTTCTGATAAGAACCCATGTCAGCACCACCCTGGTTGAGGGCACAGCGTGGGCCTCACATTGGCATTTAGTTTAGTCTGGGGTTGGACCATCCAAAACCTGCCTGAACCTCTTAAGAGAACATTTCAAGGGCACTTTTAAGCAGGTTTTTAATCACAAGGGGGGAAAAAAACCCAAGGTATTTGAATTATTTATCCCCGACGGTGTATTTTTAGAGGGAAGAAGTTAAAATAAACTTTATCTGTAGGAAGCCTTAGCAGGATTGAAACCCTCTCCATCCATTTGGAGTCCAGTTAATAAGCCATCCAGACAGAGGGAGCATTCTTCTGGAAAGCCCGTTTGGCACAGCAGCCTGCAGCAAGAGCTGAGCAGGCAAATCCCACGGCAGGGGAGAGACAGCACTTTTTGACCCAAACAATGTCTAGACAGCCTGAAAACAGATAAATTAACAGGCAAGCAGCAGCAGCATCACCCAGCAGCAGAGTGGTGGATATTTGTCACCTCAGTGATGGGTTAAATGAAGATTCAAGGTCCCGGTACAGTCTTTATGAAACACAATGTACTCCAGCTGTCTCCCTCCCTCCTCCTGAGCTATTTACTGTGTTAACAGCTCCATGCAGAAAGTTCACATCTACTGCCATAGGACACATTTCCCATCTTTTCCAGACTGCCCTAATGAGGCAGCAGGATCAGAACAAATTAGTGACAGAATTCCCCCATCCCCTTGCTCACGGTGAAGGAACAAACATCCTTTCCTCCCTGCACACCCTGCAGAATGTGATCCCGGAGCAGAACACAGCAGTTCACGGCAGATGAGAGGGGTTTGTGCAGCCTAATGCTGTAACCATGTTTGATAAAGCAATTCCTTGTCGAGGATGCTGCGTTTGCTCCACACTCCAGCCCTCCTGGTGGAAAAAGCACATGGTTTGCTATATATATACATAGTGGGGCTGGAAAAATAACTTCCCTTACTAAAACAAGCACAAATAGTTTCAGATGACACTTTGGGTAGAGAGGATCTGTGATTTCATTCACTGTGTTTACCGAAAATTATGCGCACACAAATTACCTTAATGAGATGCAAACCTTGTCGTCTGCATTTAGTGCACCAGGATAAAAAAGCTGGTGGCTGCAATGATAGTACATTTAACATACAGAAAATAAATACTTTGTTACATCAGTGCTGTCAAAATGAAACAAGCCAAACTGTGATTAAAGCAGTTATCATTAAACCAGAGGCTGACTTCCAGAGCTGTTGTGAAAACAGCAAAAGAGCAATTTTGCTAAGTGCATTTCAAGTGATTGAGTAAAAATTGAACTTATGGTAGACTATGTTATAGAATACTACTTAAAGTGTTTGGATGATGATACTTCATAACACAGAAGCCTTCACGCAGCACAGTTTTAATGCTTTTTTGTTGCTGAGCTTGAAAGCACATTAAAGATTGTGAGACTTTCTGCCTGTGAGACTCAGCCCCACCACTCTCAAAGATGACAGCAAGGGAGCTTTTTCTGTGCGAGGCTCCTTGTGTACCGAGAGGGATGGAAGAGAGGGAGGCAGAACTTATATCACACAAGATGCATGTCTTGGCTCCTGCCAAGCAATATTCTGTGCACCTTCAGCATGGCAGAAGCTGTAAACATGTTGTGTAATCACATAACTGGGCTGTGACCCATTTGTTACCAGCACAGGAAAAATACATCAAAGTCACAGATAGTCTCTTCAGACAGGCCTGGACACATACCCATCTGGTAATAACCCCAGACTGTGAAGTATGGATGATTTACAGAGGGGTTAAAGAGCCCTTCTTTTTATATAGATATAAATCCCTGCTTAAACTCCGAACTGATTAACTGTGAAGCACCAGGAAAATACAAGAAAAAATAATGCATTGTTTTAGGAACAGCAGAGAACTGAGTGATGTGTAAGAAGAGGTTGGAGCTGTATTGGAGCCACACGTAGTGCTGGGTATCCCTGAAGATCAGGGAATCCGGGAACGCCCTGGGTTGGAAGGGACCTTAAAAATCACCCCCCATGGGCAGGAACATCTTCCACGAAATCAGGCTGCTCAGGGTCCCTTCCCTTCCCCAAAGCTCTTTTGGATTTGGGAGGATGCATTACTGTTGGGAAGTACCTTCTGTAGTCTAGACTTATAAGTTCTTACTCCTGTTATACTGCTCCACTGGAAGGTTTATAAGTCACACTACTTGTCAAAGTTATGAGGATGCTGAATCATTTTTATTAGGCATCAAAGTCTCCCCCCACCTTTCATTTCTTTAACTGAAAGCTTCATTAGATTGCAAAATGGCACCTCTGTGCTCAGACAGGGCTGTGGGCAAATCAGGTTCTTTCCTTTGTTAAATCTGATTGATTTATTTCACATATAAAATGAGCAGTAAATGTTCAAGTTCTAAAAAGTTATTTAACAAGTGTCTGAGTGGAATGAAAATAGCTTTCTAAAATAGTGCAAATACTTATCATAAGCATATTAAGGAGACTTTTCATTTTCAGACGCTACCAAATGCCCATAAATTCTTAGATATTCAAGCAGTCAGGCACCTGAGGAAGCTTAGGATAACAATTAATTATGAGCCATGCTGCTCAAGCAGCTCTTTGCAACCCTGAGTTCTGCAGCACTTTGGGAAGAGGGAAGGTACCATTCTGCTTATTTTGTAGAAGGGAAACAAGAGGCAGACAAAGGGTGAGCTGGAATATTCCCTCAAGTCTCCCTCCAGCCAACCCAGCAGGCACATATTGGACATCACTGGACCTCCAAAGGACTCTGGAAGGACTATGGAGTCTGTTAGAAGACCTTTATTCAGGCAATCTGTCAGTGATATCACTCATATAGCAGTGTGTTCTTTTATTTATCCACTTGGCACTTTGTGCCTCATATGAGACTAAGGGGAAGAGAATCCCACTCCTCACTGAGGCATCCATCTGTCCTCTGCAGGGGGCTGTCTCTCTTAGGACAAGCTCTGGGAGTTCTGCCCCTTACCTTGACGGGTCTTGGAGCAGGGAGACCTTCAAAAAAGCAGGAAGATGGGTGTGCACTTGGGGCTCAGCAGAGACCTGGAGGGAAGAGCAGAGAAGATTCATGGAGTTGCAGCTTGTAATTGAGCAGAACGTGTCAAACAGAAACTTAGAGAAAAAGCAAAGCCTAGTTCCTATTTCATGGTAATTTTGCTACAGAAATCTTGTCCAGCCTCAGAGTTACTGTGCTCATAACCAGTTTCTTTTCTAATTTCCATTGACTACATAATAGGAGAAGAAAAGCAAAACAAAAAGGAGAGAAGTGTGTCAGGGATGAGAAAGGATCAAAGACAAGAGAAAAATTCAGCTGAGAGAAGGTGGCAGAGGACATCTAGGGATTATGCTCTGCCAAAAAAAAAGAAAGCTAAGAGCAGAGACTTTCATAGCAACTGAAGGGGAAAATAATAAAAAAAAAAGGCACAACAAAAACCCTGTCTCCTGTGGTGAAACTTCAGTGAAATGCTATTAAGGATAAATCTTTTATTGTATTGTCCTGCAGGCAGTCTGGTAAAAACTGTATTCTCAGCATAAATGAACTCTCCCATTATAAAAAAAAGGAAAAAACGTCTGCTTTCAGGACTGGCTCCGTGTAATGGCTGCTGAGATACTCACAAGGGGCTATTTAGGAGCTGTAGCAAGGAGAAGTAGGTCCAGATATTTCCTGCTGAAATAAGGTCTCCTGACTGAGAAGACACATTAGACATGTTTGCCACCAGCTTCCCATGGGCTGTCAAAAGACTGCAGTTCACGTAAAGGATTTAGCCCAGGGAGAGCACTTAGTGAGGAAGTAACTCCCTTTGCTCTGTGATTTGTCAGGATCTCTTTTAATTGGGTCTTTGTCTGGGAGATGGGAAAAACAGCAGCCAAATTAGCCTTGGAGTTAGAGCGAGGACAGGTCTGACCTGCAAGCTGTGGAAGGGAGAGAAAGAGTTTTCCAAGGGAAAGGGGAGAGAAGAGCTTTTTAAAATGTTGGTCCAGAACAGGAAGTCTCCATTTCAAAGACATGTAGTGGGCTCCTGATTTAGCCCATCTTCCCCTGCAACGACACCCACAACAGGCAGAAGCCACCGGGACACGCTCTCCTGGAAGGGACATAAGCGGGACACGGACACGGGGATGGAGACTCAGACAAACAGCACACGTGGCCAAGGGCAGGGCCACAAAGTCATAAAATCACAGAACAAGATCCAAGAGGGGCTCTTTTAGGGGTCATTTGCTCCAGTCAGGTTCCAGGCCAGCTCAGGACTTTATTCAGCTGAGTTTTGACAACTGTGAAGGGTGGATTTCACTGCCCCTCTGGGAAGCCTGTTTGGGTGCTGCCCCATTCCCAGAGGGGGTGCCACCCCCATCCTCCAGGTTGCTGGTGAAGATCTCAAACACATAGACTCACAATACACAGCTATACGAGAAAATCCCTCTTTCCAGCTCATCCAGTTAGTTTTAACCCTCACTGTTCTCACTGAAAAGCACTTCTTATTGTCTTGTGGTCAAACACTTTTAATCACTTCATTCTAATTTCAAGCCCTTAAGAATTCATGACAAATATACACTTGTTTGTACCAGTTTATGCCTGTGTCCTATAACAACCCCTATTTTCCCTGGGGAATATGAATTCAAGGCCTACTGCTGTCGGAAAGTGGCACTTCCAGAGTTCAAACAGCCCTCTTAATCACCCATTCCATGTTTTAAACACATTCTTCAAATTATAGGTTTTGCACTCCCAGTCTTTGAACACGTGAGGAATTTACCTGAATGGGTTTTTATCCATTCCCTCATAGTTCCAAACCTTTCCATTATTTAGGTCAATGTAGCCTCACTCCCTCCTTCCACTGAGACCGAAGATCAATTTGCTCAGTACTTTTCTTCTAACATCTCATATCTGAGATACTGTTGCTGTTGCTACACTGAGTAAAGAATTGCTTTATCTTTTCAAGGGAATAAAGGCCACATTTAAAACCTCTAGTTACTGAAACTGGAAATCTGCTTTGTGCTTGTGTGCATCATTATTTCATTACAGAACAGGCGTGGATCACGACTGAAATCTCCCTGCAGTTGGAAGTGTCCAATCCCAAGTTTACACACAGTACTATGAACTTACACAGTCCTTTACGTATGACATGGTCCTAAAACCTCCTTTGTTGATTATAAAATGTTTTTTCTGATTGAATTTTTCCATGTAGGTTTTGGGTTTGGGGTTTTACTTTTGTTTTTCTCTCATGGACAGTAAAAATCATTGTTGTTTTTATAGCCTGTTTAATTTTTAGGGGTGCAGCAGTGATTGATTGCAAGGCAGGATGCTGGGTAAACTAGAATTCATAGTTTATCCCGAAGTAGGTTCTCTGCTGGAGTCAGATTTAAATGTATTTTTCTATATTCAGTATGATTAATTCTGATGCCAGGGGGGATTCTTTGTACATTTCCTAAGGATAAATCCATGGGAATTGCAGTCACTTGCTTAAAGACGATTGTTGAAAGCGCAGAACACTGGGAAAGAGGCCTAAAAGTAAAATATGATCAAAATTTTGCTGTACTTGTAGCCTGCAGAGATTTTGGGGGTGCTGGATGTTTTAGAATCAGAGTTACAATAAAAAGGAACCTGTCTACTAACCCAAAATAAACTGGGACTGAGTAACACACAGTGGCAGGCACGGACTGGCAGTAATATGCTATAATTATATACAATTTCCTGCACAGAGAGGGATATTTCCAGGTAATTTCTGACTAGCCTTTAAAAACTGTAATTTGGGCATTAAAAAAACCTCAAATTTAATTTTAATGAACTTTAAAACTATGTGACACAGCACAGCAAACTGAGTCCCAGTCGGTGCAGCCTGTCAGGTGGAGCGGAGGAGAACACGTGGATGCAGAGGAATGTTACTGCTCCCAACCTGGACGTGGGAGCAGGAAAGTCAGTCTGTCACTCCAGCAGTGCAGCTCCTGCTCACGTGGGCTGCGAGAAGCCCTGATAAGTGTATCAGTGTCATGATGCTCCACAAGGATAAAGATGCCACTTATGCGGAGCCAGATGCTGCTCCCATCCTCGGGAACAGCTGGGGCACAGCAGACGCCAAATTCCCTGCGAAGGAAGAGCCTGCTAAAAGCCTGCAGAGGGGAAACAACAGCAAGGAATTACACTGGCTGTGCCTGTGTTAGCATTTTAGGCTGGGGCAGGAATGTGCTTTTAAAGCAAATCAAAGGGGAGGAAGCAACTGAAACCAAGGAACTTTTTCCAAGCCTCTGCTGGAATCGCTCTGTTCAGGGAATGCGGGGCCTGAGAGGCTGTTCCTGTTCTGTGCGAGGAAACTTCTCTCAGCACAGCATTCCAACCCCTAGCATTAGAGTTCTCTCTTCAAGATGTTCTGGAAGATCCAGTTGAAGCCAAAGAAGCCTTTCATTAGACGCTTGAGCAAGAGAATAACATTGTTCAAGCATTTCCTGAACATTTGCAGAACGACCTGAGTGCACAAAATTAGAGACGGTTCATCCTCTCACTGGAAGGCAGTTTTAGTGCCTTGTAAGCAGTACTTGTATTTTTGTATGAGGCTTTAATACCAACCTAGACTTGCAAGCATGTAAGTATAGAGATGTAAAAGTCTGTAGGTGCATTGTTTAAATCCAGAGAGAATTTTAGACAAACGCACTGGTGCATTTCTGAATTTTCTGACAGTGTTTCATGAACTGTACAAGACTCAAAGCCGTGCCTGAGGAGGGCTTTTTCATGGCTTAAAATAGAGCAGAACAGGACTAAATGCACCAGGCTGGACAATCTGAGTTGGAATCTAGGGCAGCCCACCCAGCCCACCCGTGGGCCTGTGAGGTTACACTCCCCAGGCCGTGCTCTCCATGGAGCCCGTTTCTGCAACTGCATCCCAACTGCAGTGAGCTGGTGGTGATTTCCAGGCTTTTCTTTCTCTCTCCTCTGCTTCTACTGAGCTTTCAGGTCTCAGTATTAGCCCTGATTATCTGTGATTCACCATGTGTCAGACACTCCGGGAAAAGGGGAGAGAGGGGACTGTTAGTTATGGTAGGAATAAAATACGGCTTTGATTTTTTATTTGCATTCCCATAAATTCTTTGCAAGTTTAATGCAATTCAGAAGGGGTAAAACACCTCTGCAGTATCACACCTAAGCTCAGAGTCTATAATCTGAAGCAGAGGGCTGGTGGTAACCAGAAGAAAGGGGCTAGAGACTGACTGAGAGCCAGAACAGGGACAAGATCAGGTGCCAGTGGTGCATCTGCAGCTTCCAGATGGATGTGACAGGGAGCAGAGAAAAAAATCATAGTTTAATGTGAATTTCTGTTGCTCCTGTGGGATATGTAACCTCAAAGACCACACTTGTTCCCTCCAGCCAGTCATTATCCTGTGTTTTCTGTTCCCTTCCCTGCTGGGCAACCTTTGCAGAAAACCTTTTTCCAGAAGGAATAATTGGGCCTCAGCAGAACTGTGGAATATTTAGAGAGAGTCTGAATACTTTTTGCCCCTTTCACTGTGGTCATAAACGGGAGAGCTTTTTCTGAGATGATTTTTAGGCAGCAGAGATCAGCTTTGCCATTGTGAGAAAAATACAAGCTTGTTTCTGGGAACTCCAGGTAACTTTGGTGATTGCTTCATGTCTTCACATAAGTGAGGATTGAGCCATAATTGTAAAATCTCTGGGAATCACACGCTAAATTTTAGGTAGATTTGTTACAATCAGTTATAAAGTACCCCTGCAATTTTCATTCTATTCCCTTCCCCTCTAAACCTTGTGAAAAAATCCTGTCCTGCTTTCATGGTGTATTTTGAGATGGCAGCTTTTCCTTGGTTTCTCTCACGTTTACTATAGAATTGTCTAGAGCACAGGAAACATCTCAGTGTGGCCTGATGAAAGTGCAGATTGCTCAGCTGAATTCTTCACCAGTAAGTGGTTCACAGACACCAGAAGGATGGGCAGCACCAAGCACTAAGTTTATTCCAAGCCAGAGCTGTGCTCCAGTTAGCGAAGTTACCAGAATTTTACTGCTCCTACAGGTGGGAGAAGTTTACTCCCAGGGTGTTGGAATTACGATTGAGAAATTATGGGAAAGTAAATTTCACATCTGAAAGGACTTAAGGCACAGAAACCAAATTGGCAACTTTCCCCTTACTCGATCCGCTCGCAGAAAAACTTTTAGATGCTTTCAAAGACACATTTGGTCCCTCTGTGCTAAAATAGTGCCAGAGCACACATTACAGTCTTGGATTTACCCACAGCGACTGATGAATTCCCTATTAGGAAAAGAATCTTTTCGGTTCCATCAGAGTTAATTCATTGAAAAAAAAAAATCTGAGTTTAAATGGAAAACACAGGCTCAGATAGGTGGAATATCCTCTGAAAGTTAAGCAAGGGTATTTTTTTCTCTTTACTTACAGCTAAGGTGGATTAACAGAGGCATATGGAGAAGATCAAATATACCTTGAAATAATGGATGTATAAATCTGCAGACTAAATCTCTCTTGAGTACTGGACGAGAGAGAATATAAAAATGTGGAGATCATTTACTGAGGGGATATAACACTGCAAAGCCAGAGGGGTTCTAGGATCTTCAATATTTTATAAGAGGAAGCTTAAAGCTATTTTAATAAACCATTGAGGCCAGTTTTTAAAGAATGTAAATGTACAACTGTGCACACAATCTGCATATGCAAATCACCACAATTGGACAAGCAAATCAGATAATTGCATGCAAATATGCCCACTCACTCTGTGCCTGTGTCTACAATGGTAGTAACTGTGCATGCAAATTAGGTACACATTTTGTACACATAAAGGTGCAGCTTAAGTGGCATATGGCATGGAAATATGGCATATAATGTAACAAAAGAGGGAGAAGGCAATAGCACGGGATAGAGTTAGCTGTAAATAATAACAGGGAGCGTACACAAACACACACACATGGATCTGTAAACACCACATTAGGGAGAAGAAAATACACGGGTCTTTTGAGTGCTGGAAGAACTGAAATGACACTCATTGTGTGGAGAAGGCATCTGTGCAAGGCAAAACAGCTTCCCAAGAGACCCAGAGCCCACTCCCAGCACAGGCTGAGTTTGGCTTTTCAAAGCCACCCCAACCTCTCCCTGGTCTGACCCAATGACCCTCTCCTTGAGGAGAAGAGGGAGTTTAGTGTCTCTTAGACTTACATGGGCTGAAGACTCCGCTGCAAATGCTGCCAAACGAACATCAAAGGTGGTGGTGGTTTCTTGTGACACACGGACAGATGTCTTCAAGGAAAAAGGCTTTACAACCTTCTAGTCTTTCAGAAGTATCGATTTTGCTTCAGCTACACTCTTTTCTGCTTTGCAGGTAACCAGTGTAACACCATGGCCTTTCTCCGTTAGGCTCATTTGGATTCAAACTGCACGATAGTGAGAGGGCTGGCAGACAGGATGGATGGATGGAGAGGAGGAAAGGATTCTAACCTCTCCTGTCCCCTTGTTATATTTTTTAAAGCACTTAGACCTTTAACTTAATAGTTAGCAGATTAATGAGATGCACAGACTGACATTTTATTTGAAAATTTCCAGGCAGAGAAACACAAAGTGCTCAGCACGAGGAGCAGACCGAGCTGTGATGGCAGCAACCCCCTCAATCGCTCCAGGCTGCAGCATCTCAGATACAAAACAATGAGCACAAGTTGGAGAACAGAATAGAAGTGTTGATCAAATTCTGATTCAGTCCCTTTCATGTGTGTCATTCCACATTTGTGCCACACTCAAACAGCCACAGCAGCAAAGATCCACTTGGTGCCTTCAGCACTGGGCTCACGGCACTCACGGGTTTGAAGAGCTGTGGAGGCTCAGCCCAAAACGGTCTTCATGGTTCAGAGACAAGCTGGGATCACAAGAATCAGTCTGGCCCATGAGCATCTGAGACACATGTCTGCACAGGGAACTTGTGGAAGCCACCCAAACTCTCCTGTCTCCAGCTTTTTCCCTGTTTTTGTTGACTGGCTTTCCTCTGCACCTCAGAAAAGGGAGGTTTTGCCCTTACCCACAAAGCTCTGCAAATTCACTGCTCAGCCCCACCACAAGGATTTTTCTGGCCATGCTGTTTCCTTCATGAACCCAACTGCCTGGGAGAGGCTCTATAAAGTGGCCCTTCTGTGGGAAACACAGGTACTGAAAACAAGAGAATGGCTTTGTGAACCAGTTAGGCATCTTCCTGTCTCTTACATGAAAAAAAATTACCCCCCCCCCCC
>VZRE01014181.1:705684-719295 GCA_013396775.1 Cephalopterus ornatus
CCCCCCCCCCCCAGATCTCAGCCCTTTTTGCCCTTCTTTTATTGTTTAAATACCCTAATCTTCTAAAAACCAGGGACAGAAACCGTGGAGGTGTTTGTGTCATGTGCATAGTTGGCTCCGTCCGTCCTGTGATCCACTGAACTGAGCAGCCCCTCCTCCATATGACCAATATCCTCCTCGTCTACAGTTTTATTTCAGAGCAACACAGAGTTTTAAGGTTTTTAAGTCAGCTTTGGCCCAGGTTCAGAGCACATATTCTCCCTTACAATTTTACATATCCTTACAAGCCACAGCAACAGAAAGTTGGAGCTGCTTCTAATGCTCACACATTAGAACATTCACCTCCCAGTACATATCTAGGCTAAACTGATTTCACGTCCAAGAAAGAAGGAAACTTAGTGCCTAATGGATTTTACTAAACTCCAAGGTAGTTTGGAAGTACATTCTGCCATGCAGCATTAAACACTCCTGCAGCTGCACTCAGAGGAACAGGCAAATGCGTGCAAAGCTCACAGAGCAGGGCTTTTACCTCACTTCAGATTGCTGCCTGAGCTTTGGGGGCTCATCCCAGCACCCAGTGGAGTTAATGAGAGATTAGCCATCGGATTTAGGAAGACCTGAGTGAATTTGTACTATAAATTTGCTTATAGAAGCAGCATTATGGGTAAAGATAGACATTTCCAAGCTAGAACAGGTTTATTTTACGCCACTCCCCCACCCTCCCAAAAAAAGGCACAAAACTTTGTGAACAAACTGTTTCATTCTGATCAGATTTTGTGTCTATTGGTGAATTCCCAAACCTATGCAAGGCATGCTGGGTGACTGATGGCCATGTGTGGCTTTGAAATACATCTTAAGAAACACGTTGGGCATCTTTGTCACAGACTTGTCTGCAGGAGCTTTGTCTCAGCTGACAAACTGTACTTATTTCTTCCTGTCAAAAGTAACAGTCAGGAATTCAATTTATCTGAGCAACAACAGGTAGTAAGAATCTCACTTTTATAAAAATTAAAATAAAAGCAGATAAATCAAAGACTATTTCCAGCTTGTCCATCTCTCCCTGTCCATGCACATTCCCACTCCTGCATGCATGCTTTATTATTTTTCCTCCTCTTTATAGATGTACACCCTTTAGAGCAAATATTGTCTCTTTACATGTTCATAACCTCTAAAATAAGGGCACTGTGGTGTTTGCAGGTATATTCTAGAGGGAAATCATACCAAACCTCAGTGTTGGAGGCACACAAAGGGACAGCCAGGAGAGTGACAGCCAGCACTGCCACCACAAGTGACAGCAGAGGACAAGTTTTGATTAGAAGCGCCTTTTTTATTTTATTTTTTAATTTTTACAGGCTTTCCCCCTCAGCTGGCTTTGATACCATTTACCCTCAGGTACTTTGGAAACAAGCTGTAGCAATCTCAGGGTTGTTAGCAGCTGTTTTTGAGAATTCCTGAGGGACAGGGAAGGGGCAGAGTTCTGGCAGGAGACGAGCACAGCACCCACCGGAAAGCAGGAGATGAAGAACTGGGAAATTACTGTCTGGCAAATAAATTTCAGCTTCTGGAAGGATTCAGAAACAAAAGAATGAAACCACTTGTAAACTCACAGAAGATAACAGGAAAATCAGTAAGCACAAACATCAGCTACTGGGAACAGATGATGTCAACCCAAGCTCAATTCTTTCCATGGCAGGATTAAGGCTCAGGGATAGAGGAGAAACAACAGTTGTCATGGCTTGTTTTAAGCAAGCCTTTTGACTGTGACTCACAAGACATTCTTATAGGCAAGCTAAGAAATTTGATCTTCAAGTCAGCAGTGGATACAAGAGGCTGAAAAACTGTGCAACAGAATATTTAGTAGGAAATCATTGTCAAATTGGAAGCATGTACTGAGTGGATACCCTGCAGGGCTGTTCTAGGTGTAGTTCCATTATTTCTGTTAGTGTCTTGGAGTGTGAAATAGGAAAATTGGCAGAAGACAAAAGGATAATAGGGACCTGTACATGATAAATTAGAGAAACAGAATGCTTGGCAGTAAAGTGAAAGGTATTGCTACAACTTCAATAACCAGAATCAGAAATAGTGGAACATAACAGCAGTGATTACAGCACCAACAATTTGGGGCGCCAGGGAAGGCAGCTGATATCAGGGGGGGACAGGTAAGCAGGGAAGTCACCACGGCACACACTGGCAGAAAGGAAGGCTCCCACTGAAGTACTCTTTCCGTGCTTTAGAACATCTTAAAACCTGGAGCAGCAGGGAAGTTACCAGGAGAAAGCAATCACAATTAGTGTCCTTGAGGGCAGGGTGCCTAGGTCTCAAATAGAAGCTTGACAAAACCAAAGGAATTCCAGCCAAGAGGCAAAGACAAGAATTTAAGTTTACAGAAGGCTGCAGAAACGTGGGGGGGAAAATATACTTCAAGAGGACAAGAAATCCTGGGCTTAAGGAACAACAAGGAGAAGTTTTCTTACCGTAAAAGCAGGGAAACACTGGATAAATTATCTGGAGTGGTCTTTGAGATTTTCGGTTTGGAAATACTTAAGCAAGGTTGGGTAAAGATCTACCAAGAGTGATGTAAGTAAAGTTCATCTTGCCATAGGGCAGAGAGTTGGACTGGGCAGCTCCTTGAGGCCCTGTTCTTCTGCTGTTTGTGCACGTGGGTAAAAATCTTTGGTTGTAAGAGCAAGAGGTGGGAAGTTGGAGGTGAAGAACTTGATTTTTGAATAGGGCAGCCACAGGAACTCGGAAACACATTATCAGGTAACCTCTCCCACGGTCCCTGTAGCCTTAGGAGATCATCAACAGCAGCAGAGGGCTGCAGCTGAGGGCAAGGACCAGGGGGCAGGTGGGGATCTGACTGCAGGACCTGCACAGCACTGGGACCCAGGGCCAGCAGAGGCTGGGGTCAACTAACCTGGATTATGCACTAGTGTTTTTTAATTTTGATCTAAGCACATGCCAGACATCTGCAATGAAATATGGACATGCACAGAAGTACCTGGAGTGCTCTCTGACACCCAGTTATCACAGGCCCAATGCAATCCAGGCTAAATCCCCTAATAGAACAAAGCAAACCTTGAGCTTGCTAGCACAGAGTGAAAGATGAAGTCCTGCATGCCTTACAACCCATTCCAAGTCCCTGTGGGATTACTTAATTATTCTTTGCAATAATTAAGGCACAAACAATTGATATAAGAATCTCCATTTGTTTAGAGCATGAGGATTCCCTTCCTCCCAAGGCTGGAGCAAGCCCCGAATACATTTATACTCCAAAGCTGCCTTCTCCAAAGGGAGATTGTTCTGCTTGGCTGGGAATGAAAGCCATCTCGGCACGGTGGCAGGTATGGCTATATTAAGGCAGCAGTTGAGGGCCCGCAGGAGTTACTTGATTACACATTGGAACAGCTTCATTCTTCAAGACCTGGCACCAGGCCAATTAGTCCTATAGGAAGACTGATGTTTTAACCAGGCACATCCATCTACATTGCAGCTTTACAAATGCACTGTTGCCTGGGTATGGACTGCCTGTGCAATCCTATTTCTGATTTTCTAGAAAGGTCAAAGGACATCAGGCAGATGTTCTGGAAACCCGAAAAGCATGTCAGTGAAATTCAGACTGTCTTTCAGGGACTAATTACCTACAGCATTCACTAAAGGACAAGTGAGATGTAAAATTATTCAGTTTGGCCTTCACTTGATAATCTACTATAGATTTAAGGAGCTAAAAGCAAAATAGTTGCATCCTAAAAGGTCCTACTCAGAAAATCTAGCCAGGAAAAAGCAGCCTCTCAGCAACCTGCAGATGCTCAGCAATGAAAGATGTACAGCAGGCAAAGCAACAAAATCAGCTGCCTCAGAGAAAATCCACAGCCCCAGAGGCACGACCCTGGACATGTTCAGACTGACAGTGGAGAGCGAAAGTCACAGCACTGGCTCTGGTGGCAGCTGTGGTTACAAACACACCTCCCTCCCTGTCACGGTGCAGACACGAGCTGCTGATCCCACAGCTCCCCGTGCTGGGAGTCACGGAGCAGCAGGGAGAGCTGCCTCCCAGGGTGGCTGGTGGTGCCACCAGGCTGGCACTGCCACTCCTGCTGGTGGCTCTCCAGAGCTCTGAGGTCTGTTGACCTTTCCCTCTGACCTTCCCACCCTCTCTGTGACCTGACACAAGACTTGTGAGCGCTGGGAAAGAAGGAACCTGAGAGGCTGTTTTCCAGTCGTTGACTTGACTCACGGGGTGTGTTCCAGCACGGAAGGCAAAGGCCACTCCGGGTTCACTGGGAATGGGAGGTGCAGATCCTTGGAACTTTGGCAAGGAAGCTGCCTTTGTAGTCTGCCTTGCAGCCAGCAAATGGGAGGGAACAGCCCTGAGATTCCAGATTCATCCCAACACACACAGTGGTTAATGAGAGCCTCTGTAGGTTTAAACATTACGCAATCAGTTACATCAGAAAAAAAAAATTAAAGATCACCAGTTTTAAGATCTACAGTAAATACAAAGAAGATAATTTTAAAATACCCTAATTATATTACAAAAAATATAATCCTCTTAATGCCAAGCTTATAAAAGTTGGTTGCAGATTGTAAGTGGGCTCCAGTTTTACACGTATGACTCTAAGCTACAAACTTTGCTTCTTCAGAGAAGCACGAAGACGGTGATAGGGAAGAAGTTCTTGTTTCTACAAAAAATTGGAAAGCTGAAAAACTGTTCCAAAGCATTTAGCAGCATCCTATGAATTCATGCTTTTAGTTTTGCACAAATACAGAGTCCTCAAGTATCCTGCAGCAAAGTCTGATTCTTAAATAATTCAAATTTTCCCCCTCTGTTGGCAGCACTCTATTAGAGGAATTGCAGAACCACAGTGCTTATTTTCTGGACGTGCCTTATGCTAGCTTGCAGCAAAGTTTTAAAAAATTACTCCCTAAGTGGAGTTCTCTATCATCCCTTTGGTAATTAATTTCCTCATTAAATGTTGACCATGAGTTTACAATAAAACGTAATTAAGAGAGGCCACAAGCTGCAAAGGTTGGATGAGCTTTTGTGCACTCTGTAATTGAAGGCCTTGCTTCAATTCAAACATGCCAAAGGGTAGTTGGAGCATCTTCACAAAGGTGATATCAACAACTTTCACTGAAATGACAGCTGTCAGGAACAACAGCCTCGTTAACCCCAGCCCATCCCAGGGCTCCCTGCCATTATCCAAGCACTGCCAAGCCTTTTCCTACTTGTCACATTTCAGATGGCTCCAGTCCCATGGAGGGCACATCTTCTAATTAGTCACTACTTGCCCTGTCAGGTACTTTACTCCCAAAACTGTGTGAAGAAATGAGAATTAGCTCCTAAATTATCCAAAAATACAGTTAACATTGATTCTGCTCCTTCTTTTCTACCCGCAGTTGTCCCTGTTTCCAGTAGCATGAAGAAGCACCTTTCTAGAAAAGCTACTCACCTCCCAGCATGGTTTTGGTGAAGATACTCACCTTTGCAGGGAAATGTGCCTCAATTCAAGATGTTTTCACACACATTTCCAATTGTCTCTGCCTCCTTTTAAAGCACCAGCCTCTTGTTTACTCACTGATGTATCTCAACATGGGAATCTCCCAAGTTCAAAGCTTATCTACTGTTATTTTTTTGCTGATACAAGTATTTCTTCCAGTGTTTACCCAGCTCATGTGAGCCCCTGTAATTTTGTCAGTATTGCCTTTTCAAAGGCATTTTGTCTATTCAAATACACTAAATGTGAAACGCAAACAAAACCTGCGTGCAGCTTGCAAATAAAAGCAGCAAGGCAGGAACAGCCCTGCCAGGGCCAGGGGTATCCACAGGGCACCCTCTCTGCCCATTCCATGAGGGATCCAATAGCTTCCTTCCAGGGCGCCTTCCAGGGGCTTCGTTCTGACAAAGGCAAAGGACAGGCCCTGCAAGCAGTGGGAGTAAAAAAACTCCAGTAGGAAATACGTGTAAGCTGGTTTTAAACTGCAGTGCAACACAACACCTTTGATCTGAGGGCCCCGTTCAAAGAGGAGAAGACTGAAGGATGATACAACATTCCTCCAAGTGTGTAAATGGCTGCTGCAAAGGGAAAAGGAATGATCTGTAGTCTAATGGGAAGGATGGGAAGACTGGGCTACTCCTGTAAGGGGTTAGGTATGAGGGAAAACTTTCCGCCAGCAAATGGGGGGTTTGTAGCATTTAAGTAATGGGAAAGGGTCAGACAGATAGTGCTGGAAGAGTGTGGACTGTCTTGGGACAGCCAATGGATGAAATCTTAGTGTGTACAAAAGCATTCTATATCCACCATCTCTCCAGAAAGTCAGAGTTTGACATATTCAAAATGTGGAACCAGCACTGATCTCCAAAGCAACTCAAAACCTACAACCAGCTGCAAGTCTCACGATAGTTCCTGGGTCTGCTTTCTCAAAGCCCCAGCTGCCAGATTCATGCATTGCAAAGCAACCTCATCTTTCATTTTTTAAAGTTGTATTTCCACTTCTTGAAGCTGTGGAAAGAAACCTGAAAAGATGAAGTGCCAGTACTCTTAACAGCTCCAAAGAGAGAAGGCAAATAAAAGGAATTCAACGTTTACACTGATTTAAGCCAAACTCATGATTTCTTTTCCCCAGGCCTGGCTCATGATTTTTGAGAACTGGCATTTGGAAATGCTGGAAACATAAAACTCTTAATAAGGAACAGGAGGAGTTACTAAGAAGCATAAAGAAAGATGTAAGATTTGTTCACTACAGCAAAATTGTGAGCATTAAAGAATTGGAGAGGGAAACTTGTTAAAGGCCACCAAAATTCTGCTACTTTCTCACTCACCAATGAGCAACACAGTCCCTGGTGACTTAACTCTGCCTCTTTTTGTTACAGTGTATTACTTTTAATTGTACACCAGCCTGATGGTTTGAACACGACAAACTCAGTAAAGCATTTTTTCCTGACTTTGGGAAGTATAATTTTGTGATAAAAAACAATTATGGAATCAATTTGTTTTTTAAACAAGCTTTTCTTACAGAAGTTTTTCTTTTTTAATGAGCCTGAATAGCAAAAACATATCATCAAGCTTCTGTTGATGTACTTAAATATGTCCAAATAAATAGCATATTTTCAAGTTAAGTAAATACCCACATACCAAATCTGTATCCTATTTAAGCCCCAAGAAAAATAATAATATTGTCTATCCATGTTGATGAATACGCAAGAAAATATTATATATGCCTTGAGACTGCTAGACAAAAGCCTACGTATAGAACCGAATATAACTGAAATTCAGCAAGACATGTTTTCCATTCCTTGGAAACTGAAAATCCACAGCATATCTTCAATTCTCCCAACTAGGACAAAAATATTCCTTTATTGCCTCTTGCCCATCCACCAGCTGAAGGGAACTAACTCCACATGCACACTCTTATCTCCACACAAGCTGTACACTTTAGGGAGCATATGCTGAATAGATTAAATGAGAAAACAAGTCGTCGCAAATATTTTTCCTTAAAACATCCCAGGCAGTTTTTGATTTAAGATAACCTTGCATTTGAGTAAAGGCAGCATAATTAAAGAGATTTGTTAATTTTGGTGAACGAAACACAGTATTTAGCGATCAATTGCAATACTTGTGTAGGTGCAAAACTCAGCTTTCCTAAAATCCGTGATAATGTAGAGACAGAGACCACAGGTCAAGTGATTCCTTTACCCAAGATCTTTCCACGCAGTGGCAGGTATTTGTATCCCTAAAATTCCCTGCCTGGCGTTTTCAAACACACTGGGAAAAGTGAAGGAAGGTGTAAAATAAAGGAGGACTCTGCTCATGCTGTGTGTGTGCAGCAGTGTCCCCGTCACATATGCTGCTGCATTTGTGCTGAAATACAGCAAAATGCAAAAAAATATTAATGCTTAAGAGGCTTTTAAAGCCAGTGCTGTGACAACTTGGCCTGCACAGGGCAATATCATGTTTGACTAGCTTAATTAGATCTAACCTGGCTCCCCCAGCAGTAATAATAATACAATATGCTGTAAAAAAAATCTTAAATTGAATCTGTATGTTTACTAAGAAAGTAGCTGTGTCGGCTGTACATTACAAAAATTTTAATATTTTCAGCAGGCAAGCAATACATCTTGTCTAGACACTGGAGAAATTTTCAGACAGAAAATTATTTTAAATTCTGAAACAAATAATGCAGACTTCACCCCCCATCCCTAACAGATTGTGGAATGTCATTTACTTTAAATTTGCAGCCAGACATCACATAGCCAGAGAAATTGCCTGTAAGAAAAATAGGCTGACACTTATCACTGCATTCCAGGGGGACCAGGGGGTGATGTCAGCTCTCTCTGTTTCTCCCAGACAATTGAGCTTCCTACAAATCAATAAAAACAAGGTTTATTGGTATGTTTGCTTTATCACACTTGAGCCACTTTCATTGTCCTAGTGACAAAGTCTTCCCAAATTGAATCATTAAACACAGTAATTGTGTTTCAAATACATTTTAGAGGGGAGGAAGGAGAGAGAGGGTGTAAAAGATTATTTTCTGTAGCATTTGTGGCTGTGGAATTCAGATTTGGAACAGCTGGCCGTACCTATATTTTGTTTTTCAATATGGAAAGAGGAGCAGGGGAAGGGGGCAGAGGAGGGACCCCGGTAAGTGGAACAAACAGTCGCGCTCAAATCAGACACCAGCAAAGCTTTTAATGTTTCGTTGAGCTAATGTTATATAAGGAATTTCTCAGCAGCTCCTCACTCACAACGTCAAACTTATTTTAAAATTATTTTCACAAAAATAGATGGAGGGAAAAAAAAAACCCAAAACAACAACCACAAAAAAACCCCAAAAATAAACCGACAAAAAATTGCAGCCCGGAGTCAGGATCTAAGGACTGTCACCATCCCGGGGGTTAAAATAATTCCTTCCCGGGTGTTGCTCAGCCCCTTACACAAGCCTGCAAACTCAGTTCGCCCCAGCACTCCCGAAAGCTTCGTGGCTCTTTGCATATGTGGCTGCGATTTACAAGCCACCCACATTTAAAGAGGTATTGACATTTTCAAGGCGGCTATTTTAGCCCCTGGAGTTAAGATGGTATCAATCACACTTTATTTCTTCACCCGGGGGGGCTCAGACCTGGGTTTGTCGCACGCCCAGCTCTATCTCTGCAGCCCCAGAGGCGCCTCAAAGACGTAATTTGCATATTTACCGTCCCTTCAGCGATTCCAGTCATGGATTATTGAACCCTGGCGGGGCTGGGTGCCCCAAACCTTTGGGATTTTGGCCTCCCTGTTCTCACAGTTGCTATGCAGAGCGAGCCCATGGCTGTTGGGCGATGGCACAGCGAGACAGAGGCCCATTTCACAGAATATCCAGCATTATTCAGCAAAATGGGGTGTGACTGGAGCTCTGGGGCCGCAGAGGCCCCACTGAGGCTCCGTGTCATGGCATTGTTGGGACTCAATGGCCCTGACCTGTGCCGGGCAGGGTCAGGTCAGCGGCAGGACAGGCCCAGGCAGCTCCGAAAACTTCCACATGCTCCAAGCCTGAATTGGGAGTAAATCGGGGATTGCTCTAGACAATGGCATTTGCTCTTTTGTCTTAGCCAGCATCCCTCTGGAGTGGGGAGGGGGAGGAGGGAACAGGAGAGGCCTTGTTGTTGGAAAAGCCAGGCTTAGCGGCACCCACACAACCATGAGCGTGTCTGAAGAGACACCGTGCAGGTGAATGCTGTCCTTTCCCTGCATGAATCACACAACATTCCTCCGTCCCCTCTTTTTATCTTGTTGCATTTTTCTTACTCAATTTGCCCGAAAGGGAACACGATCGTGCTTCTAGCTGCACTTTCCTTCCAGCACAGCGGTATCAGACCTTTCCACACATTATACAAATTGTACTTTATCACTGAAAATTAAATCTAGAAGGCAATGATGTCCAAGTACAAAAACTGTAAGGATGTACAAGGGCTTTTCCCCCTGCACTGACCCTTAAGCTGAATGGAGGAATGTCAGTCAGGAGCTGCTGCTCCTCCAGCAGCTCTCAGTTATTCAGGGCCCCTCACCACATCCCCCTGGCACTGTCGGGAGTTATGAGCAAGGCAGGGCTTTAGGGAAACCCAGCAAAGCACATTAGTGCCCAGCACACATCCTGAGTGGGAGATCTCCAGGTCCTTTTGCAGACTCTGTCCTACCTTGGCCAGCAGCAAAACTGCAGCTGTGTCCTGATGGGATGCATGAGGCTGTTCGGTGGGGAGGAATTCAGGCTTCCCTTACACCATGTGAATCACAGCTCCAGGAACTATGGGTGTAACTTCTGTACTTTATGTAACAAAGAAATGAAATTTCAGTCACTTGTGCCCATCCCAAATCACAGCAGCTGTGGATTTTTACTCAGCCATGAACTGCTACACACAATTGTTTATCCTCGTGCCCTTGCACGTGAACACAGGATGTTGGAGAGCTGTTTGCCTTAATGCATAGCTAGGAACAAGAATCACCAGATTCTTCTCAAAAGCATCAGCCTTTCAGTGACACTATTTCTTCTCATAAAGGTGTTGCCTTGCACAGAACCAGTCTCGTATGGGCTCTGTCAGAGATTTCTTTAAGCACAGTAAACGGTTAGTGATCCACTTTGATCCTGTTAGGGCAGTGTGGGCAGGATCAATGGACTTGCTTGGTGACCCTCCTTCCTTTCCCTTTCTGGTGTAGTTGTTGAGGCAGCAAAAAGTCCCTGCTGTGTGTAGAGGAAATATTCTCCAGGGTTCCCTGGCACTACTTCAAGAACCCCAAGTGTAAGGGGGAGCACCTCCAGCCTGCCCTGCTACCGCCACAGCTGCAGCCCAGGGGTGATCCTGCAGGGATTCTGCTCCCTCTCTGCCACTCAGAGCAAAATGCCACCCGTGGACACTAACTATGGTAAAAGCCTTCTTGAAATTTAGAAGGATATTAATATATTGTTCACGTGTGATAAAAAAATCACCTACATCTGGGTCATTTCCTTCCATCCCAGCACATAAACCAAACCAGGCGAGCACACGACAGACACATGGGCTCACCGACGGTCACACCTCGCCTTTTAAAATGAGCCTGGTGCAAATTAATTCAGTTGGCTGCATCACACACCATTTATCCTGGAGCAGGTCTGCTCCAAAAGGAGAGTCTGGGTTTGGTGAGTCTGTCAGTGACGGCTCTATTTCCCAGTATATATTTACACTCCCATCAGGCTTGGTGAGTGGGTTTGCTGTCAAACTCACGCAGCACAAATCCGACAGTTTGGTTTGAAGTTCCCTTCTCCACACTCGGGTCACACAAGAACACTGAGTAGATGCATTTGCTATAGGTTATAGCAATCCTGACAGTAGTGAATGAATGACTGCTCCTAAAAAGTACATCTTGGTCTGACATTATCGCTTCATTGCGTTCTAAAAGTGGCTAAAGCAGAGACATCCTTCCCTGTCTCTCCCCACCCTGCTGCCATTCAGCATCTCTTCTGGTTCAACAGTCTGGATTTTCCGACTGATGTGGAGGGGCTTTGGATTTACACCAGTGGGACACGATGCACAGTGGTAGCGTTTAAAGCATAACAACCATTTATTTTTCCAGAGAAGCATTTAGCTTATTGGTGAAAGGAAAAGTATTTTACCCTCCTGTGTGTCTAACTAGTCAACATCCCTATTGAAATGAATAAAATCCCCATCATCTGTTCCACTGGAGCCTATTTCTGTTATAACTAAGGCCAGGAAATGTTGCTGCAGACCTCCATGGGAACAGCATTTGCCTCATGAAGAACAATTGGTTAAACATTGCATAATTTAGTAACTCCTGACTTAACAAAACTCAGAGCCACACTCCCCAAGAAGCCCCCACTGCTGGTACCTGGGGACAGCCTGGCTGGATCAGCAGCACTGGCAGCAATAAAATGCTGTAAAACACAGATATGAAAAATGATTAACTGACTTTATGTGACTATTTGTGCTTAAAATTAGGGCAGGCACTCGAGAACTCTGCTGAATCAGGGCCTTGATTATCGGTACCAGTAATGAATGCAGACATTTGGGAAGGTATGTTTCATTGCTGCCATCATGTTTTATTTTTGGAGATGTTAAAGAAAGATACCAAGATGATATAAAACAAGTAATTAAATTCTTGTTTTGTGTAATGCAGAACAAATATTTGCTTCAAGTTTAATGGGCATCTTGCAAATCAAAATCATAAAGGCAGAGGCACTTTTGTTTAAAAAAGGCACTCTGATGGCTCAGCAGAATATAATAAGAGTTTGTTTTTGGAAGGAAAAAAAAAAACCCCTGACATGAACCACAAATACATTTCATTAGATGACGCTAATAGGGGTTGTCAGGTGCCTTCAGTAACAGCAAACATCCTCTCATGTCTCAAGTTTGTGTGGAAGTCAACAGCACAGACTTAGTTCAGATAAGATATTTGATTCGTGTTTGCTCAGGAAAGTGCTCTGATAGCTTAGCTAAAAGGAATTTGTATTGAATTGGAGTAAAACTTGGACTAGATAACAGCCAGGAGAACACTGGTTCTGGAACAGACCCAGCATGAGACAATGGAAACAAGGTGGTGAACAAGTTACTGGGGAATGTTTGCTGAAGCACATTCTCTGTAGCATGGACCTTGCAGAAAGGGAAACTCAAAATGCCAAAACTGCCTGTTTTGGAAACAATAAAAAATTGATTTCCAAAGAACACAACTCCATCACTTATTTTCTTTTTCTTTTCTTTCTTTCTTTCTTTTTTTCCCCTTTTCCTTTCCTTTCCTTTCCCTTCCATTCTTTCTTTCATTAACTCCATAACAGTGTATCAAATAGGGGACTTACTGCAAAAATTGACCGAAATGGAAATTTTTTCCCTGCCCTATTTCAGACTAAGCCCACATTAGATTTTCACCTCCCTATTGACACCCCCAAAGCAGAAACCCAGGTTGGTATTGATGTAATGTCCATACTTAACATACAGAGAGATGCACAAAAAAAGATACGATGAGCATAAAAATCTTCTTTTCCTCAGATAAATTAACCCTGTGGTGCAGTATTTCAACACATGCCCCCTTTACCTCTGCCTCTTAATTCAGCACTGGAGGTGACAAGGGGAGAAGGTGAGGTCTGTAAGAAGGGACGATGTTTTTATCAGAGCAGTTAATGCAGATAAAAACAAGGAAACAAAACATACAAACGTATTTTCTGCTGTTCGCTCTCAGGCAGGGTTTAAATGATGAACTGGCCTAAGTAATGCTCGGAGCAGACACGTATTTATTTATAGCTGGAGCACCATCCTTCACCTGCTGCATGGACTGCACTGATACCACTGCATCCCAGACCTGCCCTGCTGCAGTTCCCTCCAAGACATCCCAGCACCAGAGTAACAAATGTGGCCATTAAACACTCGTCCCCCAGCACAGGAAACACTCTGCTGTCCCCGTGGAGTAGGCAAGTCAGACTCTCTGCCATAATGTCTTTTAGCATATGGTCAATGGACGGAATTTGGGAGAGTTCCAAAAGAATTTGTACTTCCCAGGCTTTTGGCATTTGTTACACCGTAGTACGATGCCCCGGGGATAAATAATGAGCCCCATTGTCCTAACGAGGAAATTCATCCAAGGTCACCTG